>BQNB010211236.1:0-10213 GCA_026074375.1 Tanacetum coccineum
GATGGTTCTTTTAGGATTTGCATTGATTATAGAGAATTGAACAAGTTGACTGTTAAGAATCGTTATCCACTTCCTAGAATTGATGATCTATTTGACCAACTGCAAGGGTCACAGTTTTTCTCGAAGGTAGATCTTAGGTTTGGATACCATCAGCTGAGAGTGCATGACGATGACATTCCAAAGACTGTGTTTAGAACTCGTTATAGATATTTTGAGTTCACTGTAATGCCTTTTGGTCTGACTAACGCACCAGCAGTATTCATGGATTTAATGAATAGGGTTTGTAGGCATTATCTTGATAAGTTTGTGATAGTGTTTATAGACGATATCTTAATCTACTCCAAGACTTAAGAGGAGCATGTAGAACATTTAATGTTAGTCTTAAGACTGCTCAAAAAGGAGAAACTGTATGCTAAGTTTTCTAAGTGTGAATTCTGGCTAAAAGAGGTACAGTTTCTTGGGCATGTGATAAATGGTAATGGGATTCATGTAGACCCTAGTAAGATTGAACCTGTTAAGAATTGGAAAGCCCCTAGAACTCTGACTGAGGTTCATTCATTCTTAGGATTGGCTGGATATTATCGTATGTTCATTGAGAACTTCTCTAAGATAGCTAAGTCTCTTACTATCTTGACTCAGAAGTGTAAGACTTTCGATTGGGGCGAGGAACAGGAATTGACATTTCAAACCTTGAAGGATAAGTTGTGTAATGCGCCTGTTCTAGCTGTCCTCGATGGAATGGAAGAGATAGGACTAGGTTGTGTGTAAATGCAAAGAGGTAAAGTGATAGCCTATGCATCAAGGCAGTTGAAAACTCATGAGAAAAATTATACTACCCATGATCTGGAGTTGGGTGCGGTCATGTTTGCACTTAAGATCTTGAGACATTATCTGTATGGGACTAAGAATGTCATCTATACAGATCATAAGAGTCTTCAGCATATCTTTAGTAAAAAAGAGTCGAATATGCGACAGCGTCGCTGGATAGAGTTGTTTAGTGATTATGACTGTGAAATTCGTTATCGTCCTGGTAAGGCGAATGTGGTAGCTGATGCCTAAAGTAGGAAAGAAAGAGTAAAGCCTAAGAGAGTTAGAGCTATGAATATAACCCTTCAATCATGTATCAAGGATAGGATACCGACTGCTCAGAAAGAGGATGTAGATGAGTTTGCAGGGTTGCAGAAAGGTTTGGATGAGATGATAGAACAGAGAAGCGATGGAACGTATTACCTGGATCGAATATGGGTGCCTTTGAAGGGTGATGTGAGAACCCTGATAATAGACGAAGCCCATAAGTCAAAGTACTCTGTACACCCAGGAGCTGATAAGATGTATTATGACCATAGAGATAGGTATTGGTGGCCTGGAATGAAAAATGACATAGCTGTGTATGTTAGTAAGTATTTAACTTGTTTGAAGGTTAAGGCTGAGCATCAAAGGCCATCTGGCTTGCTCCAGCAACCTAAGATTCCCGAATGGAAATGGGAAGGTATAGCTATGGATTTTGTGACTAAGTTTCCTAGGACTAGTAGTGGGCATGACATAATATACATCATTGTGGATCGGTTGACTAAGTCTGCTTATTTTCTACCTATGCGTGAGGATTATAAGATGGATAGATTGGCTAGATTGTATTTGAATGAGATAGTTGCTAGTTTGGTGTCCGATCTCTCGATACTTTCGAATCGTGATAGTCATTTCACATCAAGGTTTTGGTAGTCAATGCAAGAGGCATTAGGAACTTGTTTAGACATGAGTACGGCTTATCACCCTCAGACCGACAGTTAGAGTGAGCATACTATCCAGACATTGGCAGACATGCTTTTAGGTTGCGTGCATCTTGGACTTTAGGGGTAGTAGGATGTTTTCTTCGTTGGTTGAGTTTTCGTTTATATACATAGTAATATTCTAGTGTGAGATGTGTGCCGTTTGAGGCATTGTATGGTAGAAAGTGTCGTTCCCCAATTATGTCGGCTGAAGTTGGAGAGGGTTAATTGATAGGACCTGAGTTAGTGCAAGAGACTACTAAGAAGATCTCGTAGTTTAAAGGATTGACTTAATAGGCTGCGCCTGATGTAGAAAAAGTTTGCTTGATGAAAAGGACAAAGCTTCAAGAGTTCAGTGTAGGTGACTATGTTTTGCTCAAGGTGTTGCCTTGGAAAGGTGTGGTACACTTTGGGAAAAAAGGGAAAGTAGCACCTAGATTTGTTGGACCTTTTGAGATCATTGAGAAGGTAGGTTCTGTGGCCTACAGGTTAGATTTGCCTGAGGAATTGAATGGTGTTCATGACACGTTCCACACGTGTCGAACCTTAAGAAGTGTTTGGCTGATCCAACATTGCAAGTGCCTTTGGATGAGATTCGAGTGGATGATAAGTTGAATTTGTGGAAGAGCCTGTGAAAATTTTGGAGAGGGAGTTTAAGAAATTGAAGCGGAGTAGAATTGCCATCGTCAAGGTTTGGTAAAATTCAAAACGTGGTCCTGAATTCACGTGGGAACGTGAAGATCAATGGAAGCTTAAGTACCCGCATTTGTTTAAGTGGTGTTAGTAGCTGAATTTTGGGGTCGAAATTCTTTTAAGGGGTAGAATGTAACCCTTGCCCTTTTGTGTCCTGAATATTTCATTTTTAGTCCTTTGACTATTCGACGTTTGTTAATTTATTCAAATATTGTACCGTGTTAACGGTGGTGATTTTATGAGAATCATGGTAACTTATGGTTTATTATGAATAATAGTCATTTTTAGAGGTTATTATTATGTTATTTGTATTCCGGGTTTGGGGGTGTTGGGGGGGGGTTGGGTGTGGGGGTGGGGCGGGGGCCCCCCCCCCCCCCCCCCCCCCCCACCCCCCCGGGGTGTTTGGGGGGGCTTTGATTGTGAATTTTGAGAATTGCCGAAAAACGAGATCTCGACTCGGCGTTAATGTCAATGAGTTTTGAAGGGTTTAAGTGTAAATAAGTTAAAGTAAATAACTCTAAGTTATTGGAAAAGAATTTTTAAAGTGAATTAAAAATGCTAAGTATCTTTGGGGAGTATATTTTACAGTTGAGTTTTTATGAGATTTTAAATGATCCTGACATGAAAACGAAAGACCCGAACCCTCATAGGATCCTTAACTAGGCGTGGGGTTAAGGAGGAGGCAAGATGCCTACGTTTTAGCTAATGTGTATCTAAGTTGGTACATTAAGATACCTTCCACCACATTTCTCATAATCACATTTTCATTTCAAAAATAAAACACACACACTTTGGGTGTGTGGCTCTCCGTTCGCACTAAAATCCACCAAAAAACTCCCTAAATTTTCACTTTGGACAGGAACGTGGATTCGGGTTGATACGAGTAGTTGGGTATCAATTAAACACGTTGTGGGTTGTCGGGTTGTGTCGAAATCTACATTTTGAAGATTTTTCATGTAAATTTTTAATTTAAATTTCGGTTGTCCCTTTTGGGATTTATTGTGATGCTATGATGTGGTTTTTTTTTTTTTTTTTTTTTTTTTTTTTTTTTTTTTTTTTTTTTTTTTTTTTTTTTTTTTTTTTTTTTTTTTTTTTTATTTTTTTTTTTTTTTTTTTCTTTTTTTTTTTTTTTTTTTTTTTTTTTTTTTTTTTTTTTTTTTGTTTATTTTTTTTTTTTTTTTTTTTTTTTTTTTTTTTTTTTTTTTTTTTTTTTTTTTTTTTTTTTTTTTTTTTTTTTTTTTTTTTTTTTTTTTTTTTTTTTTGTTGTACAAGATGATCATTGTGAAAATCAATGGTTATGAATCGAAGGTATATATAAAGGGTGTTGGGTTCGTTGGATTTAAAGAAGAAAGAAAGGGTTTTTTTGTAGTTTTGATGTTGTGGTCATGATGGTTGAATAACATATGTTGCTAGATAGCTTATTTTGAATAATAGCTTGTATAGCTTATTTCGTGGCTTATCTAGGCTTATAAGCCCACGTCACTTATTGAAATCACGGGGGAAGTGATTTTTATTATTTTTGTGTTATAGCGTATGTTCGTGGACTATTTTTGAGGCTTATGGTAGTAAAACCAGATGCGATACGTAGCTTATTACTTCATTTATGCTTAATATAGTATTATTGGAACGTTATGGGCTCACGGCCTAATAGGCTATTTTAGCCGTGGCTTTATAGGAGGGCTTATTGGGCTTCCGGGAATATTTTCTACTGAGTAGTATGAGCTTAGTATGTTATGGGCGTGGTTTAGGCCTATAACGTATTGTGGATATGTAAATAGTATAATGGACCCTTATTGGGCCTTAAAAGCCCAATATGCGATATTTGGTCGTTTTAAGAGTTTGGACGAACTTTTTGAAACTAAAATGTATTTACGAAGTGATATTTAACCTTATGTTGGGAAATGTTTTAGTAAACATTAAAGATTGAGATTTTTAAATTTGTCAAAAAAGTGTCGAAATTTTGAAAAGTGTTTAAATTAAGTTTGAATTAGGAAAAAGTTGTATAAAGGTACGGTCATGTCGGAATTTTTCGTAAATGTTTTACTTAGAAAATTTTACGATAAGTCATGTTATAATTTTAAATATAAAAATTTATTTTATTTTTATTTATTTTATTTATTTATAATTTCACTAAAAGCGAAAAACTTCAATTTTTTTTCTTGAAACTTCTCTAATATGTTTGTTATGAGTAAACATTCCATTTTCAACCTTATTATGATTATTTTAAAGTAACTAAGGTTACCGAATGGACTTATCGGGATATATTTATAATTATTTATTATAAATATTTAACTATATTACTTATCTATTTACTTTAAATAGTATAAGTATGTATGATTGAGCTACGGGATTGATATGATTGTTAAGATATGTCGTCAACCATTACACTACTAAATTGTTACGGGTAATTTTACAACGCATCTAAACTCTATGCATCAAACGTGAAGATTGTTTCAGACATGAATGATTAAAAATGGGACATTAACTGGACTAGGTCATGTGCGGACGTCGTTGCATTTGCTTGTGTAATTGAGATTTAGTTGCTAAAGGCTTGCTTGAGGTGAGTTCTCGTAGCCCCACTTTTTACTGTTTTTTTTCATTGGGGGAAAATGATACTCAAATGTGTTTTGAAATGTTTTGAATTGAACTGTGTGAAATATGGTTTTGTTTTTAGGACAAGATATGTGCTTATTACTGCTATGTGAATATTATGTGTTGAATGATTGTTTGGATCGGAGGGGCACGCCTATCCCGGGATTTGTGTGGTTATTAAAGCGGCTGGGTACGCCTACCCTGGTATGTGTGAGGTCCTGCCCTAATCTAGTGCTCCAGCTGGTAGGCCCTTTAGGTGCGTAAGTGACATATGATGATTGATTAAATGGGTTGTTGCAATATATATTCACTGTCATAATGCGCTATTATTCATGTGTTTGAGATATTGCGCACAGCTTTGGTTTAGGCAAAACCTACGAGCTCACCAACATTAATGTTGACATTTTCGAGGATCATTTTCAGGTGAAGCGAAAGAGGAGTAAGTTGATGATATGTGATAGCAGACTTAGAAGTATCCCGTATGGATTTTCTTATGAAGTCTTGCTTGTTTATTTGTTTTGGATTCTTTTGTATTTGGAAATTTTGGTTTAAGTTTAGATTTGGACCCCTGTGTGGGCTATTAGAAGTTATAAGAGATTCTGGATTTAGTTGTGACTCGAGGTTGTTCGAGGTTGATGGTCTTCGTAACACTTGAAGCTTATGCATTGTAGTTTTCTCTATATTTTATCTTGTGTTATGATTGATCATTATGTTGCATTCCCGAGTTTCCACGATTGTCGGGGTGTGACAGATTTTTCGTTTCCTTTGACGGAGAGGCAAGTGGTTGCCTTTTTGGCAAAATTCATTTGTGGTTTCGCGTTCGAGTGATTGCGAAACGGGAGTCGGAGCGACAACAGATTTTGCATCCCATATGGGTTCGTCATCATGGGATAGAGGTTTGGAAGTGTGATAACAAAGTGAGGGAAGTAATTGATATCGAGATTGCGAATAGACAACTATCGGTTGTTGAGGTGGTGTTTCTTTGTTCGAATGGAACTCTTCTGTTTCGTCGATGAAGTCTTTGATTCATAGTGCGTTCAGGTTCAGCTAGAGGTTCGACTAGTTTAGAGTTGGAGGCATGTGTATGCATCCAAGGAAAATAAACCTTTTGGGTTCGGGTTCAGTTTGCCAGAAAACTGTACGGCGATTTTGAAAAAGAGGGGGAGTTAAAATACTTTTCTAGAGTTGACTACAGAACAGTTTAAAAATCTCCGACAACGGTGCCAAAAACTTGTTTGTGTTTTCATATGCTTTAAATTTAGGAGACTAGCCTATTTACGATTATTAGATGGACACAAGTAATGTATAACCCACGTTGTGTTCAATTCGTTTTTTAGGTAAGACCAGGTCGTCCACGGGGATTTGAGTAGTGTTCAAATAATCAGAAGAAAAATAGACTTTAAAGATGACTACTCGGATAGTTGAAAATAATGTATAAGTAGTGGTAATGATTAAGACCTCAAAGATGGAACCTTAACTTATAAAAATAATTTCTCGTCAGAAAACATTTTCACAAATTAACTTAATTAACTTAAGACTTATATTTAGTTGGCCAGACCAAATGTGTCACCCAATTTATCCAGTTACTATTATATCAAAGCTTATTTTGTTTATCAATTTACAAAAGTGGATTTCTCGACACAAACGATAAAGACCATAGACAAATCTTTAAAACCATATAGATCATAACGGGTTTTTCGACCTATACCGATACGATTATATAATCTAAGTTGATAAGCAAAACCGACAAGATAGAAATTAAGAGGGTTGCAAACTAAGTTGAGATTTATGAGATCACGATCTTACCAAAACTTATTCCATTATCGTAAACTTCATGTGTAGTCATGAGAGAATTAGCTCTCATGGCTACGGAGTTCATAACATAGGATGATTTAATATGAACTTTCATAATTTCAATACACTAAGATGATGTTCTTTTTTTTTTTTTTTTTTTTTTTTTCTTTTTTTTTTTCTTTTTTTTTTTTTTTTTTTTTTTTATTTTTTTTATTTTTTTTTTTATTCCATTATTGGTTGTTTGATCTTGAATCTTCAAAAGGTGTGGTGTTTATGGTGTTTTATGTCTTAGGAAAAGGTTAGGAAGGTTTAGGACTTCATAAGGGCAAAGGGATTGTGTGTGAGATGAGAGAAGTGTGTAAGAATGAATGTTTTGTGGTAAAAATTCGCCTACTATTTATAGGCTGAATTTGGATAAAAGTGCGGCACACAATTTTGCAAGTGCGCGACTTAAGGTGTATATTTTGCTATAGTTTTTATGTGTCTTTGTTTATTTTTGCGTAGCAGGTGGGAGTGCGGCGCAAGTTTGTAAGTGCCGGCGTTACTTGGGGTGTTAATTTCACTATTTGCTACCTGGGCCTTTAATTCTTTTGACTTTGGGGATAAGTTCGGCGCACATAGGGTAAGTGCGGCGTACATTTGCACTTTTCAGCTTGAGACTTTAGCTTTTCTTGTATCTTGCTTCCCGAAGTGTATAAGTACTTGATTTTTGCTTTATTTGAGCTCGGGATGTCTTCAAGTGAACCTGCAAGTATTTCATGCTATTAACTATCAAAAGTTCACAAGAAATGATAATATATATATATTTATCTGATTTTTTATATACTTATATTATATATTGATATAACGCACCGAAACGTGTATAATTTAGGCGTTATCAGGTACCAAAAATGAAGTTCGGTGAATGTACCGAAATTGGTATAATTCACCCAATTTAGGTATAAATCGCCTGAAATTGTGTATATTTTGCCTAGCCAAATGGTATAAATCTCCCAAGCAAAATGGTATAATTCTCCCAGGTAAATGGTATAATTCTCCAGGCAAATGGTATAATTTTCTTGTGTAAATACACGAATCATTCTCCCTAATGCCAATGGTATAATATCGCCAGTGTAAAAACATGTATAATTCACCCAATGCAAATGGTATAATTCGCCCAGTGTAAAAACATGTATAATTCATCCAATGCAAATGGTATAATTCGCCCAGTGTAAAAACACGTATAATTCACCCAATGCAAATGGTATATTGCTGTGTAAAACACGTATAATTCACCCAATGCAAATGGTATAATTCACCCAATGTAAAAACACGTATAATTCACCCAATGCAAATGGTATAATTCGCCTAGTGTAAAAACACGTATAATTCACCCTGTGTAAAAAGTACAAATATTCAAACATGAAAAAGACACACTTTTTGACACTTTTAGACGATTTATTTTGCAAAACTAAGCAAATCTCATAAAGTCATAAAAATGCAAACTTTTTTATTTTTGAGATGAAAATTTTTTCACTTTTTTTCAAGATTTTCTAATGGATTTTTTCAAAAACAAAAATAGATGAAAAACTAGATAAGATAGATGAGTGAACCTAATATATAAGCTGAATAAAACCTACAAATAAGCTAGAAAATCAAAACTATAGAAAGCTTAAAAACCAAAAAATAAGTCGTACTTATGTGTCGGAAAATAAGCTTATACAAAAGCTGAAAAACACACTTACAAATCACCTAAAAACCCTTCGGCTCTAGATACACATGTTAGTTATCATTTCTCACCCACTATGACATGAAAATAAAAGAAAAAAATTTAGAGAAAGAAAGAGCTAGAGAGAGAAATAAAAGGAAAGAAATAAAAGGAAAGAAAATGGTGATTTCTATTATGAGAAAATAAGAAGCAACACCATTCACCTTGTGTGGTGAAGGGTATTTATAGTACAAGAGAGTAAGTAACTCTATGTTAGGTCGTTTGGATCCTAAGGGCCTTTTACATAGGCTTTAGCCCGACACCAGGCCCAATTAGCTTAAAGTAATTCTTGTAAGACTACGTTTTCCTATACAAGGCTCGGGAATAATATTGACCATCACTTTACATAAAAACACGGCTAACAGTAAATAACAAGATCAGTATCTCATGGTGGACTTGAATTATCAAAAATGTTGTTTTAATGAACTTCAATATTAAGCAAATATTTATCAAGTTTGATGTATTAAATTTCTTGTTGTGAATATGTTTATTCACAACTTGTTTAAGTGGTCTAAGTCATGTCGGTATATGACCATTTTTTTGCATGGACCAGAATAAGGAGTGTTTGTGACTTAGTGGCCATTCAGTTGTTGTTTAGCTACAAACCAGAAATTTAACTTTTCAAAATTCATTTTTAAAAGTATGATTAGAAACTTGGATAATTTGTTTGGCAAATTTTTTATGTATCTAGTAGTCTTTTGGATCAACAATTTGATGGGATGCCAACTCATAAGAGAATTTATATTGCACCCTCTCACACTAAAAAGATTTTTGGAAATATGAGAAGGGTAGGCAAAGGTTTTTCTAGTAGAGTAACACCTTTATTTCCAACAATGGTGGTACAAAACCAATCACAATTGGGTAAAGGTTCAGCAATTCTAACTGATCCCCATCACGTACCCACCATTATTCAATCATTAACTCAACCTCAAAAGATACAAAAACCTTGGAAACCTAAAAGAAAGGACATTCAGGTACCTCAACCTAGTGATCCTTGATGTGTGTTTTCCAAGCTTTAAATTTATAATACTAGAAATACTAATTTTTACTAAAAACATAAAACTCGGGAAGTATACTCGTTCGTGTATAGTATAGCTTTAGGTAAGTCCAGGTCGTTCCATGGGAATTAAAGTTTTCACAGTTTTTAATTAAGGTGCTAAGGCTAAGATGATTGTTACGGATCAAATTAACCAAAATGAGCATATATCGAATATTGTAAAGAAAGTGATAAAAGGATGATTCAAGCAAATGATTAAAGTATGTTTGTTTAGGCAATGATCACTAAGATATATAAGTGTTTAGAATAGTGTTTATAAGTTTAGAGAGTCAAGGTATCACAAGTTACAAATCCTTTCGGCTTTTAAATATAACAAGTGATTATATCGATTAATAACAACAAATCCTTTCGGCCTTTATAAGTTATTATAACCAATATATTAAGTGGAATGATTAAACACATATATAAAAGAACCCTTTCAGCCTATATTCTTGTATGAAATATGTTTTACCAATTCAATAAACACATATCCAAACGCTCCATATCAAAGATCACATTATTCCCAAACAAACATAAGATTACTACTCCATAATCAAGGAGATGAAGATCATAACAATCATATAT
>BQNB010211237.1:0-10213 GCA_026074375.1 Tanacetum coccineum
GGACGAAGAGAGTATCATGTTTCTTGATATTTGTCAGAATTTATAGACTGCCCCCTTCATTGATTTTATGGTTGGCATTCTGTATGCTTGCCCTTATTTACTTGATTGATAATGATCTTAAAAGGATAATAAGACAAGATAACATATCAGTTAATAATAGTGTCCAGGTGCTGCATCCTCATTTAATTATATTTAACACCTTTGCTAGCTAGTGGGGTATTGACAAGTTGGACAAGAACAGTGGTGCTACGATAAAAGTATCCACCTCTACACCCAACAATGGAACTGCAAATACCCTGTTTTTTGGATAAGTTAAGTTACTACTCCCTTCGTCTCTAAATAAGTGTCCACTATTGACTTTTAGAGTCTTTTTTATCAACTTTAACATTAAATTATTTTATTTATGTTGTATAATACTTAATAAAAACTATATCAATGAAAATACATTTAAAACCCAATCTATTCATATATTTTGCATCAAGTATTATATAACAAAAAAAAAAAAATTAAGGTCAAAGTTACAAAAAAATAACTTTAAAAGTCAATAGTGAACACTTATTTAGAGACGGGGGAAATATTTTCTTTCAAGTAGTAGTTTTGAAACTCGTGAACTTACGAATTTTGAGCATATAATATAATGAATAATAATATTTTAATAACTTTGTTTTAAAGTTAAATATTATGATCATTTTTAAATTCATGATTTTGCAATGTTAAGATTTTTTTAAATTATAGTAAATTTTTAATACTTATATAGTTCTAATATTCATGCACGCACGCGTTTCTATATATTTTTTTCATTGTGTGTTAATATAAATTATGGTGAAAGCTATAAATACGCAAGATCAAAAAGACCGAAATATGTAATCAAGTATATCTATTACTAGTATTGCCAAAATACTTTCAAATTTTGTTCAATATACGTTATATGACCGGGTATGTGACATGTTTGACCGGTTACCACTAAGAAAAGTTACAGTTTTGGTCTTTGTGGTTTGCGTTGACTTTCACCGTTTGTCCCTTGACTTTTTTTTCATTTAGAAAAGTTACGGTAATGGTCCATGTGATTTGCGCTGACTTTCACCTTTAGTCCCTTAACTTTTCTTCTACATATAACTCTTTTTTTTACTTTGTTTTCATTTATTCATACAACTTTTTTTGTGTTTTTTTAAATTTCAAACTATGTACGTAATATAATTGATATGTTATCAGTTTAACGGTTACCACTTAGAAAAATTACACGATGGTCACTTTTACACTTATTATACATATACTTAAACGCAACGTTTAGGAAAAAAAATTCTTTTTTTTTCATTTATTCATACAAGTTTTTGTATTTTTTTTCTCTTTTATTTTCAAAGTGATAATTTTGTTTCTTCACTTTTACACTTATTATACTTATACTTAAACGCGAGGTTTAGAAAAAAAATTCTTTTTAAGAAATATAAGTCACATGAAGGGTGTTTAACGGTCAAAATTTAAGTCACATGAGGGCGTTAGTTTTAAAATAAGTTTGATGCAACGTTTAAATTCTTTTCTTAAAAAGAGTTTTTTTTAAGTTGCCTTAAAATGTAAGTATAATAAGTGTCAAAAAAAATATTGTCATTTTACTAAGTGGTAAAAAATAGTGTATGAATAAATAAAAAAAGTAAAAAAAAATTAGTGTAGAAAAAGTGTAATAAGTGTAAAAAAAAAATAGTGTAAAAAGTAGTGTAACAAGTGTAAAAAAAAGTAGTGTATGAATAAGTGGTAAAAAAAGAAAAAAAGAGAAAAACTATTGGGATTCTTGATTTGATGAGACAAAGTGAATAAAATAATGAAATAAAAAGGACGTAAATGCAAAGAAAAAGAAAATCTTAAAAAGATGGAAGATTTAAGAATATTTCAGAAGATCTCCTTAAAAGATAAGATACAGAAGATAATATTATAATGTTAGAAAGATATTATTTGTATTCTTATCATTCATTCGTAATTTCGTTCTTCATACAATCCTTCTGTCTAAACCTAAATATCTCTAGTAATAAAAGTATACCAAGGCCATATGATTTTGGTATCCGAAAAACAAGAGCTCATATTTTCCCAACGAGAGTCTAGAAAAACGTTTGTGGGTACAATCGTTAGATTAGTCAGTTAGATTAATATTTAGTTGTAGTATAGCTCAAGGTATAGAGTTGGGTGGCCAAGGTGGGATAACGTATAGTGAATACAAACTTGTTTGATAATATACTGTATTTTTATATTCCGTCTGCAAATTTAATTTATCTGTAAAACATATCCTAGATGAGTCTATAACGATCTCCACATTTATTTACTTTCCTCTTCTCTTAGAATGCCTACAAGTATCAATGTACTTAGGTATTGAGAGTTATATGAAGTTCTACTTATGTAGATGAGGGACTAGCCATTCATGCTTTCATTAAACTTGAATATTAGCATGCAATTCCTCCTTAATCGGTTAGCCTAGCCACAAGGGTGTTTAGCACCTTAAGGAATAAAGTGAGTCCAAGAAAAGATACCTAGAAGACATGCTAGTAATTTTCTTTACTCGTTGCGGTTTATTAAGATTTCCTCTCATTAACTCATATCTCGTCTTGACAAGTGCAAGATGTTATTATTTTGGTAGCTATAGAAAACATGTTCTCTAGTTACACAAAAGTCCTGTATCTTTCAAAAATTTCAGAACCAAAAAAGAGTAATAAAAGAATAAAAGTGAGTTTACAATGGGAAAAAATTTCAATTTTAATCATATCTTAGTTTAGTCAAGAAAGAGAAAAGATAGGAGTAAGTCTCTCTCTTTCTTACCAGGAAAGGAGTCTAGATTTGTCTTTTCAAGAAAAACAAACTTTAGTTTACGAATCATGTTGCAATAACACAATTAATCAGCACATAGAAAGTTTAATTTTTTGTATTTTTGATAATTAATTCTTTTAGAAATTAACTACCCATTGTTTTAAATAAAATAATTTATTTACTAAAAGACTAAGATCCAACTTGAACTCCCACTTATTACAGAAGGCCTGACCAAATAGTAAACGAATGGGGCAAAAGGTGAGTGGCGA
Source organism: Tanacetum coccineum (assembly GCA_026074375.1). Classification (NCBI taxonomy): domain Eukaryota; kingdom Viridiplantae; phylum Streptophyta; class Magnoliopsida; order Asterales; family Asteraceae; genus Tanacetum; species Tanacetum coccineum. Next base: position 3,060 of record BQNB010211237.1, read on the forward strand.
GCTGTTAGCCTTAGAAATAATAAAGTCAAACAAGAATGTAATCGGTTATCTAAGTCAGTGTCAATCTTAGTTTGTAATAGGCTAGTCGGGATAACACGTGCTTGGACATTAAACTAATATTATCCATGTATCGGGCCAAAAGCCCAACAACTAGCCAAGCCCGGCCCAAGGGAAACCCTAGGCATCTAATGCCATGGTTTCACTATAAGAGTTAAGATCTATATGATTTCATAAAATCATATATGATTTCATAAATCATATATGATTTCATAAAATCGTATATGACTTCATAAAATCATAAAAAAAAGTTCGTCGAAAGTATATAGTGTCGCCCCTCTATAGAAAGATAATTTAATTCTCGTCGCGATGGTATGTTTTGTTTTGCGTAACGATTAACGGTGTGTGAGATATTTAATTTTTAAAAAAAAAGGTGGAAAGTGGGTTTTTTTTATTTTTGATGAAAAAATGAGTGGCTATGATTGATTCATTGGGTATATGACAAATGTTGGGTCTATATTAAACTTTTGGCTTCACTATAAATACCACTTCTCCTCATGTGGAGAAGAGTGTTGGTTTTCATTATTTCACACATAGTGCATTCCTTCCACCACTCCTTTTTCTCTCTCTACTTTCTTTCACTTTCTCTCTCTAGATTTCTTACACTTGTATTTGTTATAAAATGGGTTAATAATATGGGATAACACAAGCGTTAATTGCATTAATAATGCAACTCTTAGATTTATGAGACACATGGCATTAGTAACACATATAGTAATGTCATGTACATGTTTTGTCTCATCTTACGCCTTAGGTCTAAGGTCTGACCAAGCATGCTCGATTAAGTCAACCAAAGTAAGAACTTGCATTAATTAACATAGGTCTGACCTATAGAGAAAAGTTGCCTTGGGTTGGAATTAACCTGAGGTCTGACCAAAAAGAAAAGACCAATTGCATGTGTTCTTAGATTAGGCGGCGTCGACTTAAATTACAAATAGGGTATCACATAGATCTAATAAACACGTATGTTAAAAATTGTTCAAAGAAGCATGCATACATCTTTGAACATAACTTAAGAAAATAATTTGTTAACTTTTTAGGTTTTTATGTGCTCTTTTACCGCGAGAAGAGAAAAACCAACTTGTATACTATACTATGCATGTGTCAAAAGACACAAGTTCTTCGGATAATAAAAGGTCAATCAAAACCCTAGGCGATTTTACCAAAACCATGTCATTGCACGAACTCGCACCTATGTGTCATGCATTGCAAGTCATAATGTAGTGGTAAATGTCATTGGTAAAATTGCAAAAGTATTGTAATTAAACACATTATAAGGCAACATGTTTTTGCAAGTCTCGTCGCGAAAGTCACGTTTTTATGCGCAACATTATAGATAACCACACCCAAATGACACATAAACTCACAAGAATCTTAATATAATTAAAACAAGTTTCAATATAAGTATTAGTTTGTTTTATAGTATTATCAAAAATCTTTTGTGTATGTAAAGCATGTCTCAAGAAATTTAACACAATCAAATAAAACAGACAAAAAAAGGGATGTAGGTGAAGACAGACTATATAGAAAGTAGTGAATCACATAACCCTCCGAGTTCTCAAAAGAGTCTTCCCTAAAAGGAGAATCAAAAGGCTCCCACTAGGTTTTCGAGCAAGGTACCTAGTGAGCCACATACATCAACCAAGATTGATTGTGTGAACCTTAAGACCGGATAAGAAGATAAAATAAAATCCGAATCATTTTAACAATTTTAATAGATCTACCCTTATCTAGTTTTATTCATTATTTATGACAAGAATGCATGGTTATTGTCATAATTTTCTAATAATAAAACAATAAATAAATGTATACGAAGCAGATCTAGTGTTTTTATATGATGTGTAATCAATAACATCAAACGAGTTGGCTCGTGATGCCACTGTTGGGTTTTAACAAACTAGTTAACCAATTAACTACGGGTACGCATCGGATTGGATCTAGCTTGATGTTATAAATTAACACATAAATATATAAATAATTTACTAACCTCTGTTATTGATATTAAATCAATAAACGGGAACGAGATCTAGATCTTGAACTTAACGGTAAAATTACCGTCTCTATTAGTTGCTCACATGAACACGTTAGGATGCTAGTGTTTGCTTTACGATTAACTATCAACTAGTGTAATAATGTTTGGTTGCAAGAACTGATCCAAAAACCAAATGGTATGCGTTTAGATCGAACTAAAAACAATAAAAAATAGACCCACAAAACTGAGTATAGCAGGAATCGAACCTGGGTCAGTGGGATCTCAACCTAATAGCCTTACCAATAGACTAGATGTCCTTTATTGTTATGAATGGAAAATAGAGTTGTCTTAGACGAATTATAACAGAAAATATGCCAACGGTTTTGGATGCTTTCAAAGTTGAAACCCTAAGGGGTGTTTGGTTCATCGTAATCTGGCGCAATCTGGCGTAATTGTAATATGAATTCCATTGTAATCCTGTTTGGTTCACTACAATGAGGGAATGTAATTCAGATTACATTACATAGGCTGTTTGGTTTGCAACGTAATTGTAATGTATTCACTCCGATTACATCGAATGAGGTAATTCATATTACATGGCAAATTGGATGGAATGTTCTGAATTCCATTGTAATTCAAGATTTTACCATTTTAATTATCAGTATTTACAAATAATAATAGTTATTATAAGATGACGATGTTTATTATTTTTTTAATTATTTTACTAAATATTATTTTATTCTGATATTTTAAGAAAAAATAATAAACAACAAAAAAGTTATATTATTACTATTATTATAATAGATATACATACACACACACACACACACACACACACACACACACACACACACACATATATATATATATAATATATATATATATAATTATATATATATAAATATAATGAATAGTTATTATAAATAATAAAAAAAAATTAGATAATGATTGTTTTAATAAGTAACAAATTTTATTATTATTATTTATTATAAATCACCTTTATTGACAAAAACACAAGAGATTTACAATAAATTAAAGGGGAGCCGAGATACTATCTAGGCCCCGTACAGGAGGACTTCCTTATATCATAAGCGAAACTAATCCTAGTTAAATAGATATGAACAAGCAGCACACTACCACAATATCCTGACCATGGAGACTTCGGATTCCGCTTCAACAATGTACCGCATCTCGTGCCTCTAAAATTGCTCCTTCCCTTCCGCAAGGTCCCCCCCCCAAAAGAAGAGAAAGAACATAGGATGAGAAAATCATATCCAATACCCACAACTAGGGCCATTTATACTTACGCTTTTACTGTTGGTACAACATCAATCAACGAGGGCCCTACCGAGTACCTGAAAATCATCTGCCATCTAACTGCCCGGTGTTGCGTCAAAGAAGATCCAGTGAATCTACACTACACATCAAGCCATAAAGATGATCCACCAATTGGGCAAAATCAAGCTCGAACCTTATTCTTCGCCGTATGGATAAACCGTCGACTGTTCTAATACTTCTCAGTCTATATTAATTTTCCGCCCCTAAAGAACGAGTCCAGTGGTGAACAAAATTAACACTCCCTATATCGACTGCCGTATAAGAAACCTGAGACCTCTCCAAGAGGATACATCTCAAGGTGTATACCCCTTGGGGAAAGTGGCCCAACAAAGCTAGCCTTATGTCATTATATTATAATTATTTAATTAATTGATGTAATTATTATTAATTATTAATAATAATTATTATTAATTATATAATTGATTAACAGATCACTTTTGATTTTTTTTAATATATGAAGGAAGGAAAGTATATAGGATATTTACCTAAATAGTTAGTTATGTGGGGAGACCGATATGCTATGGAGGCTATTAGCTATGAAGTCTTGGAGTGGGGTTATAGTACAGGAAGTCTGGTGTTACCCCCACTACGTTCTAGTTGATAAAATGTCAAATTGATACAAAAACAAAAACTTATAGAGATTCTCCTATTAAACAAATGGAAATCAAGGTAGCAATTCCCAGCAGAGGCATCCGTCTGTTACCACGATATACCACATCTAGACACTTACCCCACCAGCCCACCCCCTCCACACCCCAACAAACAAACTTTACCGCACAGCCCTCTATCTATGACAGCATCAAGCACCCGAAAAACGATCCCCAAAACAACAAACCCTGAAGAACACACCTAAACTAAAACATAATAAATAGAAGAAACTTATATCGGGATAGCAGCCGGGACACGCTTCAATAGAGGTTCACATATCACATCACGGGCACGAGCACCACATTCACACCTCAACACAATCACACAGTCAGTTTCCACACCACTACAACAACCAACGAACTACACACACACCCCACATCCAACACCAATAAAAACAACACAGCTAGCATTCAAAGGAGTCCGGATAGAAACGCGGCCCCTCACACCACACCCACACGCCAACCGCCCATACGCCACCACCCGCACAACTCATGCCCGACACCCAAAACCTGACCCCAAACCAACAACTCCACGACTTAAATTGTCAAGTTAATCAGAAATTGATAAAGAGGGGAAATGATCCTTCAACGCGCTCTTAATTTTCCCACATGGTTATTGTCCCAATATAGCAAAAGATATAAAGAAAAGGGAAGTAGTGATGGTGTAGAAAAACCATTTGGAATTCTTCTCAATTTGTAATGTAAGTGTAGAGTATTGCCAATTAATTTTTTTTGTCGCAGTTTGACACTTTTAGACCATCATACTTGATTCCTGTTGTACGATGTTGCTGGTCCTATTAACACACAATCGTCAGCACGACGACCCGGGAGCATCAATATCAACCATCCCAGTTCTGTTTAAAGATCAGAAACCCCGACAAATCTGACACACACATTAAGCCCTTCGTTCCCCACAGAATAGAGTTATCATTATCTTGAAGAGGACGTAGGGGTTTGTCACAACCACCACCAAGACCAATATCAACTTCAGTTCCTGCTGAAATCCCCTATAGACATGGGAAAGCAAAAAGTCGGACCAAGGATCGCGCCACTATGAAACAGAATGCACAATAGACTTGATACCCAATAAATACATGGCAATCGCGCACAACATTATGCCAATGCTTGATACCAATAATACTGGCACAGGATATAGCATGGTCTCCATAAATATCTCCGGTAAAAACTTTAGAGCAAGCTGAGCACGGCTTCGAAACAAAAAATAGAGGGACACCTAACCGATAGCATAACACACAACGGTAAGTCTTGTTGTTCATAGTCTGCCCCAACCCAGAATTCAGAACCGCCCTAAGCCAATCTAAAGTGTGATCTTCCATTTGGATTGCCACAAATCCATCTGTTGAGAAGATAAAGAAAAAGTAGATTCTACAATTTGAGTAACACATGTGAAATATATATCTGCCAATTTATTCATGAGTTTGGGGGCAGCGATCTCACTTGCATGACTCAAAAGGCCAGTTTTCATTTTCGTATTAAACGCACACAAGGCATCATTAAATGCAGGCCCAAAAGCTACAATACTAGAATGTCAAAGCAAATTAGTCTGAAAGCTAGCAGACTGTAATTTAGACGTAAGAAAAGCATAATTTAAAACATCACCTGCACGCCAAACCCCCCAAATGCAAAGGGTAAGGTGGCAAGTCTCCATTGACAATCACCAAACCCAGGCCCAGAAGCAGTGACAATACGCTCTAGGGCAGAACGAAGAGCCGCATCAAAAGCACGTTGGACCATCTCAAACACCCATGGAGAACATGTGCGCATAGCAAAACATAGTTTGATATACCTGCACATGCACGAAGAAGCTGCAACTCACACTGAGGATCATTAATCTTAGCAATTATACCTATCAACTTAATGGTTTTGGCCACTCTCTTCATCACAAGCTTAGTGCTAAAATTAAAATCCACACTAACAGGCCCACCAAGTAATTTAACACCATTCAAGGGTCGAGTAATATTAGGCAGGAAAAAACCTGCAAGCCTGCTTTTAGGGTCTTCCTTTGGCCAAAATACCTCAGTTTTATCGATGTTGAGATGCAAACCACAACGAGGTCCATCCTTCATAATTAACTCTAAAACTTTCCCTATAACCAAAGTATCTCCAATAATAGTTCCATCATCCAAATACCATACCTGTAGAGAAAGGCTAAAGGAGTCTCTAATCTTACATATCAATGGATGTAACACTAAAGAAAAAAGTAGACAACCAAGGGGGCCACCCTGATGCACCCTTTGGCATGACCATTAGGTGTGTTCCTTGTAGTACAATCTAGCTGGGGAACAGTAACAAAATTCTACCCAACGTGAAATAGCAGGACAACGATGACGAACTTCCTCTAACATAACCTCTCGATCTACCAAGTTGAAGGCATTTTTAAAATCAACCAACATCATTGAAAGACCAATGTCATCCCCACGACCTTCAATCAAACGATTCACGGTGTGAAGTATAGCCTCACCACCTCCCGACACCCCAACACTAAACTGTAGATCATGAAAATAACCGTCTAAAGAATGACCAATCAAAACAGCACTAACCTTGAAAACTAGACGCCTCCAAACAGTACCCACGGCTATAGGACGGATACCACCTCCTGGCTTAACAAGCGGTGTGAGAGGGGCGCTAGCAATATACTCACCTAGTATCTTAGGACAGTTCCCATCAAGAAATAGATTCACCACTTGGGTGATAGAGGAGACTAACTCATCAAAAATAGCAACAGCTGCTCCACTTAAGCAATTCATAAGGTGTTGGGCACGTAAACCATCTCGTCCACAAGACGTACCACGAGGAAAACTCTTAATCCTGTCTAGTACCACCGTTGGAGAAGCGATGAGGTGATGATGATCAATAGAAATGTGTGGCAAGGAGGGAGCAGGCTTGAAAGGGTGCTTAGCCTTTAAGTCCTCATGAGTATCATCATTATAAGGAGCAACACCTGAAGAGGAAAGAACTCAGACTGCAGTAGTATAATGGCCATCACAAATCTTCCTCTTACACTGCTTGACATTACGCTCACTCAAATCATTGCCTTCCTCGTCAATAGCAGACCACTAAGGGGAGGGTTCAGCTAAAGTCTCCCTCATAAGCTGTAAACTACCAGCTGGCACACTCTA
>BQNB010211238.1:0-10213 GCA_026074375.1 Tanacetum coccineum
TTATATAAACAAGTGTAAAATATATGCAAGAGAAGGTAAGTATATATATAAGTCATGTAAGCAAGTAGTGTAAGCAAGTAATGTAAGCAAGTAAGCAAGTAGTGTGTATGCACATGAAAAAGTTTGATGTGATGCAATGCTTGTGAAAACGGTTATAGTCTAGGTAAAATATGCAACCTAGTTCTCTATAACCTTGGCTCTAGATACCAATCTGTAACACCCCCAAAATGGGTCGCAGCAGAAATATGTCTGAGAGTGTTACTTCATAATGCAATAGCACAAGATATAAGAGAACGACCTCTAAATGAGTCGTTTGAAAAGTAATCTCGTTGATTTAATTGAAAAATACATCTGTCCTAAGGTTTACATCATAATGAAAGACTGGAAATAATACAACGAGATTTGATAATTTGAATGTATGTAGAAATCCATGAATGAAATCTTGAAAATTCTAGACTCCAATGCACATCAGTTACGTCAAGCATCTTATTCACCTGAGAAATACATGCTTAAAAGTGTCAACATAAGTTGGTGAGTTCATAGGTTTATGTAAGTATAAATATTGGAACGTAATGTTTAAAGTGTGTATTGCTTAGTATACAATATCCAAAGGAGTGATTACGATTACACTAAGCTCATGACACCGAGGCTACGACTTGTATGTATGCCAATCTTTTCAGGCACGGTAAGTGTTCATGTGAATGCAATAACATTCAAAATTCAACATGGTATACGTCCGTTGACCATGTTTGGCACCAATCTCCTGGACGGGGATGTCAGTCCTAATAGATCTATTTATAACACTCGCGCTTACATACAGTAATTAACAATTCATGTTACTTAGGCTAATCCGTAATTATTTAAATGAAAGTAAAGTTTTTGCGTCCATAAGTAAAAACAAGCAATGTATCTCACCCTGAGATTTGTAAAATAATTGTAAACAGTTAAAGCGGGGCTATAAACTCACCTCAAGTAATAAAATAGATGTATGAATAAATCAACAATGAATGACGACACAAATAACCGGAATGCAACCTAATTAGATATAAGTCGGATAAGAATAATGTACTTGGAAATAAATACAACAATGTATTTTATAAAGTTATATCACCACCTATTAGTTTTAGTTTTAGTTTATAAGTTAAAATAATGTTTACATTACGTTTGTCATTTAATGTCTAAGTATATATACATTTATAAAATATTCTATTAGTCTGAAAATTAATTATAGTCAATTACGCTCGATCTACTATTTTTATTATTTCTATAACGACACTTTATATATAGTTCGATTAATTTATAAAATAATATTTATAAAGTTTAAAACGCGTAAAAATATTATATAAGTGTTACTATATTATTTCTTAAGGTTTTTATAGTCCAAACGGACCCGAAAACACTCAAAAACACTTATTTAAAATCCCATCAGCTTTTACACTTTAATAAAGTGTGCAACATTTTTTATATGAAAAGTTGTCTAGTTTTTATGAAAATTAACTCACACATATTACACTTTTAGGCTTAGAAACTCGCGAACTCTAACCAAAACATCATTCCGAGCAATATTTTAGTTTTATACTTAAGCTGGTTCGGACCCGAAAGCCCTCAAAATCACGAAAACAAAACTGACCAGAATGTATATTTTTCAAAAAGCTATCAAAATATAATAGTTGTCGGGAAACTTTAAAAAATTCATATCTTCTTCATTTTACATTCGTTTTTGAGTTCTTTATATGTACGGAATCGTCTTAAGATGTATTATCATATTTTTAAGCTTTTACATTGTCTCGAAGTCCGTGTCAAAATTGAATAGGTCGGCTATCTATTTAAGTGTATATATAAAATTTCAACTTTTGATTTTTACCCATTTTATTCTACAAATCCTTTAACTTATCCATACTTCCAAATCTTTCAACTACACTAACCTTGTCCCATCCATCTCATCGCATATATATAAATAAATGTCAAGAACATAATTTAATTGAAAACTATATAAACTGTGGAAAACTAGAATGGGGGGTTGAATAGTTTACCGCTTTTTGATTTACTATTTATGTTTGTTTATAAAAACTTAGATTCGACTTTTTGTAAATTCAAAACTTGCACAATATGAACAATGTAAATAAGTATTAAGACGAGTTATCGATATTTGACATTTTTATAATTTTGGTCCCCTGATGAACAGTAACTTTTACTGTTCACACAGACGTGAATTTATTTATAATCGTATATGTTGCTGGTAAAACTCGGTAATGTCGTATTTTATAGTTATAGCTCCGTTTTAAACGATTTCTTATCGAGGACAATCTGTATAATTGAAAGTATATTCATTTTATGAGGTTTACAAAAATATAACTTTATGTCATGAATAGTAACTTTTATAAAAATAGTTTTATAAAAGTATTAATTGTCGTAAACGTGCGAAATTCATAACTCATTCGTTATTAATTGAAAAATTACGATTCCTATCATTTTAGAATCCTAAAAACATGTGCAATCTATGAAAAATACCAAACTTGTTGTTTCATGTAATTTTTATAAATTGTTTTATAAAAATTCTTTTATAAATTCGTTTATTTATCGTATAACTTGTTTTTAACGTAACTTTTTCGTTATTTATCCGTTTGACAAGTTTCTTACCTTTTCGGAATCGTCGTGAAATGTATTATCTTATAAAAACATAAAATAAGTATATTTTTATAACACCTTGGAAGAAGTTTAATAACGTTCATAAGTCATTTTTGACCCTAGTTTTTTAATTCTTACTACTTTTGTAATCCACCATGTACTATCTCTATAAAATGTAAAACCCACTGTCTTGGATTTGAAACAAACAGCTCTCTTTATATCTTTTATATACTTAATTATATACTTTTGTTTATATACTTTTCAACTAGTTAAAATACCACAACTCTTACACAAGTTTTTATATTATATGTCATACATATAATAAGGTCCATTGGTCCATAATTTGTCCAAATGATCAAGGTCACAAGTTCTTCATCTCACTTTTAATCCAAAACTTATTAAAGAAAACCCTAATTTAACAAGTTTACTCATGATCTTTTTATACATTAACCAAGTGTGTACAAGAGTTATACTTCCATTTTAACATGATATTATCAACATCATAACATATATAAAAGTGTACAAATCAATGATAACAAGTAAAAATCCTTTTTACATGTTCAAAAGTGCCCTAATGGTGATTTTTGCTACATAGAACATCATATACATATAAACTCATGAAATGAAAAGATAAAGGTTTTTAGATGACCTTATGATGAACAATGATGATGAGAAATATGTGCTAAACCCTTGTTTAGACTTTAAACCCAAGCTTGCACACTTGAAACCCTAGTTTTCCAATAGAAACCCTAATCTTGCTTCAACACTTGCAAATGCTTAACCAAGCCTTCTAATCACCTTAGGTTACCTTAGATATCATGTAGGAATGTGTGTAAAGGTTGTAATAAAAATTTTGTATGGATTGGGTATGTATTAGGGGTGAGCCGTGGGATCAAGCAAAAGAAAGAGAGAAGGAGTATGTTTTTCACTATGAAAATGATATGTGTATGTGTTACCTTTCTAGATAAAGTCTTATGTACCTCTTGACTTAGCCAAGACCACTTGGATTAGTCATAAGACATGATGAGTAAAACATGGATGTCCTTATGATCTAGGTATGGGTTTTGCTTGAAAAAGTCTTATGGTTTAATTAAAAGGTGTAGTACATTGCAAGTTGATAGATTTTTATGATATTTCTTGGATATTTATCACCAAATCCGATGTTTCTTTGTCCTCCAATAGTTGAGAACATCCCCATGGAATAAGGAAGTAATATCTAGTTATTTACTTGCATAAAAGAAAGTATTACTTGTAAAATGAAGGTATAAAGTTATAATGTAAAGTGTAGTCTTGATATTTAAATGTATACTTGCAAGTTGCAAAAGTTTTGATATTTTCTTTGTTATCTTAGCTCCAAATCCGGCCCTATCAACACATATGTGATAATATTGAGTAACGTTTAGGTATTGGGTATAAAAGTGGGTATTTGTTGAAGCGTAGAAAAATTTTGGTGGTTCCGGGTATGCCTAAACGTATTTTATCGCGAAACATAACCAATTTACGTAACCAATAAAAATAAAAATGAACAAAGTTAATAATTATCTTCAAAATAATTACTTAACACTTGCTTGATATAAACATTTAATTGTTTGATGCCCGTTTACAGTGAACGATAATTTTTAACTTACGCGATTTAACTTAACGTTTACGATTTAAAAGCAAACGCGTACAATACTAAAAATACATAGTGAATTTATTGACGACGTCAATGACCCTAAAACACGGAGTGTTATAGTCTTCCCCCGTTAAGTGAGCCTTGTCATCAAGGCTTAAGACGCGGCACTTGACGACGGTGCGGTCTTCGTGAAGAGGTGTGGGTATTTTTCCTTGAATTGGTCTTCACGTTCCCATGTGAACTCAGGACCTCTCCTAGAGTTCCATCGAACCTTAAATAATGGGATTCAGTTCCGCTTCAACCGTTTAACTTTACGGTCCATGATTTCTACTGGTTCCTCGACAAAATGAAACTTGTCATCAAAATGAAGTCCATCCAACGGAACGGCTAACGGTTCATCGGCATAGTACTTTTTTAGGTTGGACACATGAAACGTATTGTGAACCATGCTCAGCTCTTCTGGGAGCTCAAGCTTGTAAGCAACCTCTCCAACCTTTTCTAACACCTTGAAAGGTCCAACATACCTATGGTTTAACTTCCCCCGTTCTCCAAAACGTACAACCCATTTCCAAGGTGAAACTTTAAGTACAACTTTATCCCCGACTTGGAATTCCATCGGTTTACGCTTTAGATCCGCGTAACTCTTTTGTCGATCGCGAGCAGCTTGTATTCTCTGCTTGATCTGAATGATCTTATCAGTTGTTTCTTGAACTAAGTCTAGACCAGTGAGTTGAACTTGTCCAACCTCGGCCGAACACACAGGTGAACAACACTTTTGATCGTAAAGTACTTTAAATGGTGCAGCCTTTATGCTAGCGTGATAACTGTTGTTGTATGAGAACTCGACTAATGATAAATGGTAAACCCAACCCTTTCCAAAGTCGATCGCGCAAGAACGTAGCATATCCTCAAGAGTTTGGATAGTCCTCTCGCTTTGCCCGTTGGTTTGTGGATGGTACGCAGTACTCATATCCAGGCTAGTACCCAAAGCATTCTTAAGTGACCTCCAAAAATTTAATATGAACCTTGGGTCGCGATCACAAATGATTGAGACCGGTATTCCATGTCTTGTGACTACCTCTTTCAGGTACAGTCTTGCTAGTTTGTCCATAAGATCAGTCTTTCTTATTGGTACGAAGATTGCCGACTTAGTGAGTCGGTCGACAATTACCCAAATGGTGTCATAACCTTGTGACGACTTAGGATGCTTTGTGACAAAGTCCATAGTGATGTTGTCCCACTTCTATTCAGGTATCTTGGGTTGTACCAACATTCCTGATGGCCTTTGGTGTTCGGCCTTGACCTTAGCACAGGTCAAACACTTGCTAACATAGGTGGCGATGTTGGCCTTCATATTAGGCCACCAATATAGCTTCTTTAAGTCTTGATACATCTTGTCAGAACCCGGATGAATAGAGTATTTTGACTTGTGGGACTCGTGCATAATCACAGTCCTCAAGTCGCTATAACATGGTAACCAACTCCTGCCATTGAAGCATAAAGTTCCATCCGCACGTAGTTCCAACTTCTCCTTTCTAAATTTCTTTGGATCTTTAGAATTTTCAAGCAACATGCCTCCAACATCTTCGTTCATGATGTTCTCTGGTTTTTATGCTTCCATCTGAGCATTCAGGATTTGTTTAGGAAGATCCAAGCCAATAGTCATGACTAAGGCTCGAACCCTTAATGGTGGTTGTTGTTCTTTCCTGCTCAGAGCATCAGCAACGACATTTGCTTTCCCCGAGTGATAACGAATATCGAAATCATAATCAATGAGCAACTCTAACCATCGGCGTTGTCTCATGTTCAGTTTCTTCTGATTAAGAATGTGTTGTAAGCTCTTATGATCAGTGAACACCATACACTTGGTTCCATGCAGATAGTGCCTCCAAATCTTGAGAGCGAACACTACTGCTCCAAGTTCCAAATCATGAGTCGTATAGTTCTTCTCATGAATCTTCAGTTGGTGTGATGCATAAGCAATCACCTTTTCTCTTTGCATCAACACAGCGCCCAACCCTTTGATCGAAGCATCGCAGTATACGATGAAATCTTCGCTTCCTTCGGGTAAAGCCAGAATTAGCGCACTACACAACTTCTGCTTAATCAGTTGAAACACTGTTTCTTGTTTGTCACCCCACTCAAACTTGACCTTCTTCTGAGTAAGCTTGGTCATTGGTTTGGCGATCTTTGAAAATCCTTTAATGAATCTCCGGTAATACCCAGCAAGACCTAAAAATTGACGAATCTCCGTTGGTGACTTAGGAGATGCCCAATCTTTAATGGATTCGATCTTGGCGGGATCCACGTGAATGCCTTTAATATCAATCACATGACCTAGGAACTGTACTTTAGGAATCAAAAATTCACACTTGGAAAACTTGGCATACAACTCCTCCTTCTTAAGAAACTCTAAGATTAGCTTAAGGTGCTCTTCATGTTCTTGCTTGTTCTTTGAATATAACAGAATATTATCAATAAAGACAATCACAAATTTATCCAGATATGGTTTGCACACCCGATTCATAAGGTCCATGAATACGGCAGGTGCGTAAATGCATTTCTGAAATTTATAATGGCCGTAACGAGTTCTGAAGGCGGTCTTCGGAATGTATTCTTCTCGAACCCTCAGTTGGTGATAACCCGACCTTAGGTCAATCTTCAAGTAGACACTCGACCCTTGTAGCTGGTCAAATAAGTCATCGATCCTTGGAAGCGGATAACGATTCTTCAACGTTAGTTTATTCAATTCCCGATAATCAATGCACATTTGAAACGATCTATCCTTCTTCTTGACAAACAAGATTGGAGCTCCCCAGGGTGAGGAACTTGGTCTTATAAAGCCTTTGTCGAACAGCTCTTTCAGTTGCTCCGACAACTCTTTTATTTTGAAAGGCGCCAATCGATAAGGTGCCGTGTACAGGTGCAAGCACCATCGGTACCAAATCATTTTGAAATTCCACTGTCGAGTCAGAGAAGTATTTCCTGTGGCCAAGTCCTCAGGAAATACTTTAGGAAAATCTCGAATGATTGGCACGTCCTTAAGTCGCTTCTCCTTTGACTTGTCTTTTATCTCGTTTGCCAAAAATACTGGATATCCTTTTAGCATGTATTCTTGTGTTTTGGTGTATGTGATAATGTGCAGACGAGCCTTGTATCCCAGGGTTGCTCTCCGTATCTAGTGAACAATTAATGTTTCATTTCCCCAGGGGATACAAACAATCTTCTCGGCATACACAATGATTGTTTGATACTTTACCAACCAATCCATACCAATTATAGCGTCGAAACTACCAATTTCTACGGGCATTAAGTCTATGTTGAATGGGTGGTTTAAGAGGTTTAATGTACAACCCCTAAGGACAGTGTTTAACCTAATTATTCTCCCGTCGGCTAGTTCAACATCATAATAGTGATCTAGGGCAGTTTGTGTAATAGCAATTTGAGAGCTAAATGCAGTAGATACAAAACTCCTATCGGCACCCATATCGAATAAGATAAAAGCATAGCGGTTGTTTAGAAGGAAGTAAAAACCAAAGTCACGAATTTGAGTCTGGGTTTGTCCCTACATGCCCTACCGCATACAACCTTGGTGGAGGCCATTTGCACCTCCAACTTGGTTACCAAGGTTGTTGTTGTTCTTCAGCTTTGGACATTCCCTCTTGAAGTTTCCTTGGGCCTCCACACTCAAAACAAGTAGGCTTCTGACCCGACCCAGTGCCCCTCTGATGGTTAGCATTGTTAGCATTTGCCGTACTTCTACAGTCACGAGCAAAATGGCCAACTTTGTTGCATTTGTGGCATTTAGGAGCACATGGACCATCGTGGTGATAATTGCATTTTGAGCATAGGGGTTTAGATCCCCCATATTGTTTCTTCTCAACAGTCCCTGCAGCATAAGCCCTGCCGGTGTTCTGCCTCTTGTTTTGGTGGTGTTGTTGTGGTTGTTGGTTATTATCTGGCTTTCTCTTGTTCTCTGTCTGACGGTCAGCAAAAGTGCGGATTCTCTTATCCATCACTTCGATTGCCATTTCAGTTGCCTCTTGCATTGTCTTAGGCTTGGATGCTACTACACTTCCGTGGATCATGTCGGGTAAGCCACCGACATATTTCTCAATCTTGTCAGATTCTTCAGGAAACATTCTACCACACAGCAGTGCCAGTTCCTGAAAACGTTGGTTGTACCCTATCACATCGGTACCTTTCACTTTCAATTCCCACAGTTCAACTTCGAGTTTCTTAATCTCGGTCCTTGGGCAGTACTTGTCAGTTATTTTCTTCTTCAGTTCAGTCCAGGTCATTGCATAAGCAATGTCATTACCAACAGTCCTAACGTGGGAGTTCCACCACGTTAGAGCATTTCCCAGAAGAGTACAAGTAAAGAACTTGATTTGGTTTTCCACAAAACAGTTGCTTATGCAGAACATAGTTTCCATTTTCTCAATCCATTGAGTCAATTCGACAACTCCTTCTGTGCCTTTGAAATTTAGAGGTTGGCACTTCATGAAGTCTGGGTAAGTGCACTCACGAGTGGCTCGCTCGTTTCTCCTAGCACCTGTTCCTGAATTGTGGCTGTCGACGCCATTCGTGTTTGCATCACGTGCTGCCAAAGCGGCAGTAACGCCTTGGTTAATCATTGCCTGAAGTTGGGCATTAGTGACAGATGTGGTGTTGGTTGTTTCTGGGGCTATGTTTGACCTCGTGGCTCTTTTTGGTGCCATTTTCTTCAAATCACAAGAAAATATAATACCCGTTAGATTTCATAAAATCATAACCATGACATGACATATACCCAATAAGTAAAATGAGATCACATCACACAGTGAAATATACAACTGAATTGTAATCAACAAAGATATAACCAAATCGACATTCATTCACAACAAATTCGATTACAGACATGACATAATACCACCATTCCATATATAATTGGAAAACATACATGATTGGTTCAGATACAAAATGATCACATCGATTAGGTTACAACATAAAAGAATATATAAAACCTAAAGCCATACTAGCCGGGATTGAACCCGCAATACTTAGTAGGCTATACAAAACAACTAGCCATAACAGAATCTAGGAACTACTACCAGCCTCCTCCGGTAGCTCTAGCTGTGCAAGACCCTTAGCAGGTCCCTACTGTCTCTGTAACTCTGCCATCTAAGTCTGAAGGCTCTTCACTAGCTTTAGTACCTCAGTAAGCTGTCTTTGCCTCCTGTAATTTGCTACCAGTAACTCTGAAATCACCGTCTGTCTCTTACGGTCTGCCGACTATAACTCTCTAATATGTGACTGTTAAGCTAACACTGTAGTACGTAGTGACATAACCTCAGCATGTGCTAGGTCGCTAGCCCCCATGGATCCTACCCAAGCCTCTCGAGATATCTTGGCCTCTGTCTCCATCAGAAAACATGTATGTGTATGTGCACGCCTATCTTTAAACAACATGTTGAGCCGACCAGCAAATAGCTGTCACTGACTCTGCTCATCATCTAACCTCGTATAAATCTCATCTGTGTCTTGCCTAACCCTAGTC
The DNA here is from genome assembly GCA_026074375.1 of Tanacetum coccineum. Lineage (NCBI taxonomy): Eukaryota > Viridiplantae > Streptophyta > Magnoliopsida > Asterales > Asteraceae > Tanacetum > Tanacetum coccineum. Next base: position 9,783 of record BQNB010211238.1, read on the forward strand.
TCAAACTCTGCCATATGTCGACCCAACTCCGTGTCAGTACTAATTGGTGCCCCGTGCAGGGTCTCAACTATCTCATCCCACGAGTCGGTGATCCCATATCCAACATCTCTCTCTGGATCACGCCTGATCTCCCTATCCATAGTAGCTACAAAACCATAGTCTGCCCTAAGACCTCCATCCGGTCTAGCAGTAGCAGCAGCAGACGAGCTCTCTCCGACCTCGTATGCAGGACCAAGAGCGATACCTAATCTCTTTCGAGGTGGTAAGGTAACCTCGGGTCTGTCCTCTTTACGGTCAGTAGAGAGTAAATGCAAGGGTGGTGTCCTTGATGATGGTGTAGCCGGTCTAGTGTGGGAGAGTATGATGGGTGGTGGTAATGGTAGTGAATGGGAAGTAGATGCGGCCTTGGCTCTTAGCCGGATCATAGCAGC
>BQNB010211239.1:0-10213 GCA_026074375.1 Tanacetum coccineum
TGGATATGAGATGAGCAATAACCATTGTTTTAGTTTAGATATAGTGATTTTCTGGGTGTTCTTTGTTTGATTCAACTCATTATTTGAGTTTGATCAATTAGATTAGATATAAACGTATTTTGTAACCGAATAAGTACGATTTTGTACTTGTTAACGAATACAGAATAAATCAATAACCTCATTTATTTCGCAAGAGCATCATCGGTACAACTAGTACTTTGAGCATGTCAACTGCTTGTTACGGTGTCGTTTTGTTAATCACAGTGAAATCTAATTAAGTGATCGACTTGAATTCAACCGATGACAGATCCAGTTAGAAACATATATACATACATGCCATATAACACGAGGATACCAAAATACGATAACATAACTTGTCGATGCATTAGAATATAAACAAAGTAACAAACACAAATGGCTTCAACCTTAATCACAAGGAATTTCAATTATATATAAATGCAAAGATTTTGAAAGGGGGGATTTGGGAGGGACATTTTTTACAAATTAGAGAACAAGATTGTAAAAAAAGGGGTGACATAAAAACACACTAAAACCAAAGAAAAAAACTTCCCAAAGAAAATGACATATTTACACCATTTTTTTTACCTATGTATGATCACGAAATTATTTGCTGAAGCCTCCACCAAATATACTCACACTTTCGGACCCACCACAGCCTTCTTTTTTACCCATGAGGCTTAAACGAATGTATACCGATCGACTCCCCTCGAGCCATTCTCATGTTTGTCGGTTCATCACACTGCCAATATTTTAGTTTTTCAAGAGAGGCATCGGATTTACCTTGGTGGTGAGATTTCATCAGCGTAGATGGAAACACAGGCATCCGCAGCACCAGCTGCTAGTAATATTTGGTAAGGGTGGAAAGCTAAGCAGCTTACGGATCCTATTTTCTGAGCCATAAACGTTGGAGAGTATCGGATGGTGCCTAATTGTTCACCTTCGAGATTAAAGACTTTGATTAGTTGTTTGGCTGAGCCACTTGCTATAAGAGGTGCGTGTCTGTGAATGGCTAAAGCTGTTAATGAGCCCCGGTGAGCGTCAATGGTTAGGTAGGCATCACTTTGATTTCTGATATCGAGAAACTGAATGTCTCCTGCCTGAGATGCACTTACAATCTGAATCACAACACAGCAGCACAAGATGAATCCGATCGTCAAACATACACAATAATTTGTTGTATAAAGTAATTACAAATATAGTAAAGTACACAAACGGTCTGTTTGATTTGCTCAAAATTATAAAACTGGTCCCTCGTCAACACTAATTACGAATATGGTACACTATCTGCTTTCAGATTTGGTTCCTCAAGTAAGTAAATATTTCACAACTGGTGCCTCGAGTATGTAGCTAACTTCGCTTTTGGTCCCTTCAGAGTAGAAGGGCGAGGAACCAAAGGGTAAAAAGGCGAGAGACCAAATAGTGAAAGTTAACATTGTTTCTAGCCGTAATTAGTAACGAGGGACCAATCTCCATGGTCACGAGAAAACCACAGGGATCGGTTATGTAATTTACTCTTCAAAATCTAGTAGAAGGTGGTATATTTTACCTTTCCGGGCTCAAGACCGGGTTGAAAGCCGATTCCCACAACCCGTTCTATGCCACCAACTCTTTCTACTCTCGGTGTGTGCGGTCGGGTAACACAAACAAGCCTGGATCAAGCAAAAGAACCATACAGGTATTAACGTATACCAACTGTCGCTGAATAAAGTGTTTCAAGAAATTGATATGCGATAGGTTCAAGTGATTTTCACCAAAAAAGAGATGATCAGAAAACTTATTACAAAGTTATGCATCGATAGAATAATAAACTTGGTGTTTTGGAAAAAACTATATCAGATAAAAAAGTATCAAGTCATCAACTATTTAATTCTCATATGTTAACACATTATGAAATTAATAGTAACATATCTTGAAATGAGCCGCATAGTAGTCTACTTAAGAAATAAAACATATATAATGTGAAGTTTATTAGAGTACGGAAGAAAGAATGATGCACGAAATGCTTACCCGTCAGGTGTTCGGATGTCATATAATCTGACAGAACCGTCCACAAAGCCAGCTGCATATTGACCCCCATGAACTTGAGAAGCAGCCTGTAATCAGCGAACAAGCAATTAGCCATCTGATATCTCGAGTGATATATAAATTTGTTCACCAATAAAGAATATATTATAAGACAAAACTCAACCTACCAATGCTGAAATGCTGCAATCTGATGCCAAGGGAATAGAACTTAGAAGTTGCTCTTTATCCAGGTCCCATACCATCGTCGATGAGATTTCACCCGAAGAATACTGCAAGGACAACCCATACGTTCACTAACCAGTAACTTTTTGACCCACCAAAACGGATCATTTACGTGCGAGAGAAAACAAGATGCGTTGAAGACCCGACAACATCTTTTGATCATTTTTATAATCCTAAAAATATGATTAGTAAAGTGACTCCCTAGTCCCTTCATTCCAAAAGAATTGTACACACACGAGTAACACAATCTAAGATATGTACTATATATGCAATTTTACCCTTAATGCATTTAAGGTATCGGTTAACATGATAGAATTGCCAAGTTCTAATAGTAAAGGTAAAATACGAAAAAAAAATTAGTAAACCGTGACTAATCAATTTGGGAAGTGGCGCAGTTATTGTGACAAATTCAACAAAAAAGGAGTCCGCTACGGAGAGAGTATAGTATAAAAATATGGAAGAGATCTATTTTTTGAACAAATTGATTAAAGAGATCATACCATATAGCCAGAAGTCTGCTGCCAATCAACTACAGCACTCACACTCCTGACACCAGGTCTATGACCATGAATAGAAGAGAATGCGGTTACAAGTTTCTGTTTGCCCCGTGTAGTGTAATCTTTCCATATACGAACATTTCCATCACCTGCATTAAGGAAGCACACCGGAAGCAAATAAATAACACTCGTTCTAGATACATATTAATGACCATTAAGAAAGAATACAGAGATAAACTTACTTGAGGCAACAAGCAGCAAGCTATCATCAAGCTCATTCACCAAGCAGAGTTTTGATATACCTTTATCAGGAAATTCATGATTGTTGAAACTGTTGAGCAAGGTTGCTTCCTCATAATTCCATATTCTACAGAGAATAAGGAATCGGTGAACTAAGAGTTGAAGATGAGCAAATGAAGTTCAAGATTTAATTATGGCAAACAGTTATATGAAACTCTATAATTTACATCAACAATAGAAGAATGTAAAGTAGCTAAATGTTAAGAAGACGACATCCGCGCAACATCGGGATATCTATGTGGAATCAATTATTAAGAAGAATGGACACTGGTTGTTAGATCGTATTCGTATCATATTGTTAATAAGGTATACTTCCTGAACAAAATAAGTAAAATAAATTGATCAAGTTACTAAAGTCCTTGCTATTGAAAATAATGCTTTGGCAACTCGTAAATTTAAGACATGAAAAAATAAAGACCAAATGCATCTAGACATATGCCATAATCGGCTCATCAAGTGACTTGAATGCTAAAGGATAACCTAGAATTCCTGAAACTATATGCTACTCGTGGGTATTGGCATAATGAATTACCATTGGTGAAAAACTAAAGAATCTATTGCCAACTATTTAGGAACTATAACTACTATAAAAATAGAAAGTAAAATGGTAATAAATCAGAATAAAAGGAAAGGAATGGGTATAAAGTTTAGGTAACACTTGACCACCGGGTCTATGACCAGCTAAGTCACACATGGGAGCACAGGTATCCAAGATAAATATTCATCTCTTTTATTAAAAAAGAATTTAATACGGCAAGGCTCGAACCCGGAGTAACTCTCTAGATTCTCATTAGAGCGCTTTTATTAACAGATTATCCTACCACTAGGCCACCCTTGCGGGTTTAATCAAAATGAATTTTCTTTCTATTTATTACGTTCCTCTCCAACTTGTAGAAAAAAAAATCCTAACTAAATCCCTAATTTCATCAGTCTTAGAAACTCGAATGAAGAGATATATCGGCAATAAAGAAACCAACTGTAAAAAGGTATATGTCTCTTTGGATAGTTCGGTATAGCCAATCCAATAAGGTGAAACTTACTAGTTTTTGGTTCCTAACCAACAATCCAAACTACCTCAAGAACAAAAGCAAACGAGCAATACAATTTGGTTGCAACGGTTCTTAATAACTTGGTTTCTTCTTTTAGAAATTATAAAAATAACGCATGCTCAAGTTTTATAGGAGCAAAGCGACCAGCAACAAAAAGTTCATTCTACATTTTAGATTGATAAGATATCGTGTAACTGTATCTATGACTAATGAATGAGTGAGACTTATGCTTTTAGGGTAAGTTCGTGAGGGGATTTTATTTATTTTTTAGGGTTATTATTAAAGGGTGAGTAGTTTTAGAGTCTTTGTGAATAGTAGAGTAAAATCAAGACTCATGAGTGGATATGGGAACATGTAAAAAAGCAGCAATTCTACAAATCAAGTTTACTAATCGGTTTGTTGGATTATCGGTTTCAAGACTAGTAAGTGAAACCCGTACCAATCCAGAAACCAAATACAATATGTCAATATCAGTCATGGTCTCAACCAACCCAAAAAAGTGAAACACGGAACCAGAGTCTGATCCAAAATGTCCATGTAGTAAACAACTAAACATCCCTAAAAATAAAATTCTCGATACTCTTTACCTTCAATGTTTTAAACATTCTCCATCTATATACAACTTATAGCTTAGTGATTCTCTGTCTGCCTTTGACCCACCCCTTCAAAGGAATTAGTTGGTGACTATGTGCACCAAAAAAGAGGCACACATAAACCATACAAGATATAAGAATACTGCCTAATCCAATAAAAATATTAGACATTTGTCCATGCTCGCAACCGAACCAGCTACAATGACTTTCCATTAAGAGGCATATGTGATTTTCTTTAAAAGGCTACTTACTCATATGTAATCCAAAATAAAATAAATCGTCATTATTTACTTTATGCGTTTCACTATTATTTATGTCAAATTAGTAGTATACATTATCACAGGGCCATAATGACTTTCCATTAGGAGGCATAAATCCTTTTATATATGCCTCTTAATGGAAAGTCATTGTACCTGATTTGGTTGCGAGCATAAATGTTTATCACTTAAGAGGTTGAGGCTTCATTTCACTTACTTCTTACTATCATAAACAGATGTAATATTCAGATAATATGTTTATTACTTCTTATACAAGAGTGGCTTATATGAAGAAAAAAATTTGAAATACTTGATGGCCTCTATGACCACTCCATTTCTTAATACAATGTATTTCATCTTACGTGGGTACATCCTCTTCAAATGCTTTCAAAGACCACTGATAAATTTCGAAACTTCTCTTTTAAAGAAAACCGGTGACTAAGGTCCCTTGCTATTTTCCAACTTACGGGATCTAGTTAACAGATACCCAACAACTAGACATAGTGATTAATAACCATATTGAGGGATTCCCTATTATGGGGTTTGCCTTCTAAGAGCCCCTACATCAAAGGTGTGTGGAGAGAAAGTCAGAAAACTCCCAAAAATAACATTACTGAAACGAATATTGATTTACTCTACCACAACTCAAGATTTTGGGTAATTTTCATAATAGGAGAATTGTCTACCATCACTCCATGATTTTTGTTTTCTGGTGTTCATTATAAACCGAGAATCGTCATTGATGATATTTAGATCACGTAAGGATCTTATAAAGCATCTCGATTATGTCAGACATAAATACAAGACATATAAGCATGTATGTAAATATTAGAGATGCTTTCAAGACGAGCATTTAAAATTCTGGACCAATTAGAAAATCTAACAAACCAAACACCAAAGTACACTGTATTAACACAAGAATTTGCCAAATTCCATGTTAGTTGAGGTACATCAAACCACAATCTAAGAAACATTAAATACGAAGACATGATAATTCTTGGTAAGGGAAGAGAGTTTGGACGAGAATAACGATATGACCATCTAGTTTGATCCCCATGAAAGAAGTCCAAAATAATAGAAGTACGATTGACCAGTACTGAATGTTCCAACCCTCCCCAATAACATAACCAGGTCCTTTCTCATACAAAAGGAGTTCCAACAAGAAAGAGCAATCCAAAAATCAGAATCAGAGGAAGAATAAGGCTAGCTTACCTTATGCATTCACCCTCATCTGCAGCAACCACTATTGGAGACGATGGTTGCAGCAAAGCTGTTTTAGCACCAGTCTCAAACTTTGTATCCCAGCGTGCAATTGGATTATGAAGATTGCTACCAGCTGAAAATAGTGACACGATGATTAATACACAGTCAGGTGAAGATACTAGAAGTTATATGAAACATGCATGTTAACTCACACGAATGTTGGCACTTGGTGATATGCTGAAGAGCAACTTTATCCCTTTCGCTATTTTTAGCTGTAACTTCATCAGCGTCATCAGTTCCAGTAAGAAGTGGTTTTGAAAAATGACTACAGCTCCAATTATAGATGGTTGATTGAGGAAAAGCAAGGCGCTCTGATGCTCCTGGAACTCCTGGGGAACTTAAAAGCGGGTCAGCTAAGCCTGAATCCATTAAGTTTGGTCTGAACTCAAGGGAGCAAACCCTGCGCATTCCTCCTAATCCGTTCAAATAACTTGGTCTTGGAGGACTAACAGGAGGAGTTCTGAACGTATTCATCGGATGACCTGTTCACAGCACAGAAAGAGCAATATGCGTAAAAAGATTGAAGATGTACAGAGCAAAAAGATACTTCCGATAACTCAATCACCGGCATCTTATGTATCAAAGGGTCTTTTGAAAATGGTTTATCTGATTACCGCAACTTGATGCCTAAATAACGAGTTACTAATCTTTCAATAAACAGATCCTGCTTTTGATTATCTGATTATTTAGGGGTCATATAATCATTTTGGATTATCATTCACACTAGCTGAAACATAACTCATATTTTAAGGGCAGAATATACTACTTATGTATCCCTTCTTTTAGCCTATAATCTGAATTTTACAAACACCTTATCATCTGATTAACGGAGTCTTGCAACTTTAAGCACTAGACATGCATCCAGATACTGTTCTTAACAACTTTTTTTTGGGTAAAGGATTACCCCAGTAAAATACTGTTCTTAACAACTTATTTTTATCATTGTTTAGTATCTGATTCTGATTAAATAAATTACACAACCAATATCACAACACACTCTATTATCTTTGAACTGAATCATATAAAGCATTCAACGTTGAGAAATCAGAATGAATTTACCTCCATTCATATCAAACCAGGATGATGAACGAGCTAATCCGGCAAGACTACTAGCGGTGGTTGAGGATTCTCCCGGCCGTACACTAGCAGCAGCAGGCTTCACAGATTTTGTCACCACTTGTTCAATTCCAATAATAGAAAGAACTCGTCGACCCAAACCGGCAATTCGCGGTGACGGGTCCTTTGCTAGTGTACACATAGCTGATACACATTGTGAATACAGGGCATTGTCCAACTGCCGTGGTTTTGTATGGTTGACGGACCCATTTGTGATGCAGTCATTCAGCAATCCAGGATCAGAGTGCTGCGATGAATCATCAGAGAGCGGTGAACCATGCATTATCCCAGAAGTAGCTAGCGGGCTGCTGGAAGAAACCCTGGCGTCTCTTGGCGCTGAATGGCTATCACCCCCTATCCTTGATAAAGGACCAATTTGAGAATACTGGGTAGGAGTGGTATAGCCACTAACTGAAGTACGGACACTAAATGAAGGTAAAGAACTTAACACAGAGTTTGACTGTGGTTTCCAATATGCAGCAGCAATAGCTTTCAGGTGTCTGTTGTGTCCAAACGCAAAGCGCGCAAGAGCTGCAAGTTTAGATTAAGAGACCAATTATATTCCATTTCCTGTTGATTGTTAGCATTAAAACAGTTTTTCTATGCAAAACAAATCAAAATTATCAGTGCATATATCAAGAGACAGNGGATTTTGTCTCACATCTTCATCCCAAGGACTTTGCAACTTTTGATGTATTGGGGTTTTGGAAAGCAAAGGAAAATCAGTTTCCTGTTCTATCCCGCATGGCCATGGATATATTAAGTGTCCAAGCTTCTTCGGTAGCTTCTGAATCCGCATTTTCAACAAGTGGTAGGTTGTTGACAATCCGAAGAACAAGACTAACTCCGGAGTCTTTAGAGATGTGCATGTGCTTGAAGGATCACTTAGACGCTCAGGAGCGTAAACAAGACACATCTCCTCTTGAACTACCCTTAGACGTTGAAGAAGGTGTCTTTAATGTCGAGGTGCAACAAAATGAAGCCACTCAACTTACCGATCAAGAAATTGCGTTAGATGCTAGTAGCGACGGCTCTTCAGGAGAACCACGGCATGATTATATGATGAGCAGCGGAGCCGAAGATGACCAAACCGGAGATGGACATGATGGGTCTATGTCACATGGTTACTACTAGTATTGTGTTGTATTTTAAATTTCCTAATGTTGTGTTGTATTTCTTTTATGTTGTATTTCCTTTATGTTGTATTTCGTTTATGTAATATTATGGTTTGTATTAAATAAAAGTTGAAGGTTATTCAGTTTATAGTATAACACCACAAAAAAAAAAAAAAACCGACCAAACCGGTTTTACCAGTTAACCGGAACCGAATCGGTTTAAAACCGGCAAACCGGTTTCACCTCAAACCGATAAGAAACCGGTTTCAAACCGGTTCCGGTTTTTGGCAAATCGGTTTTTCCTCCGTGTTGACCGAAACTGGTTCCTGTTTGACCGAAACCGAACCGATCTGGTTAACCGGTTTGCGCACGACTAGTGCAACGTAGTTTTTTATCAGTTTATGTTTCGTAATTTTTAATAGTTTCATACTTTTGACGTGTTAAATTTTATATTTTTCGTTCCGTTTTTTCCGTGTCACAGTTTTATAACATATACAAAATTATAAAAATACAAAAAAAACCGCAAAAAACCCGGGGGTACATATAACATAAGCCATTCTCCAGTAATATTCGTTAAGGGTGCTACTATTGATAACCCCCCTACCCCACCAAAAGTAATATTAGTTTTTTATCACTTTATTATTCTTGTTCCACACTTTCAGATTCACAGTTTTATAATATAAACAAAATTATAAAAATAAAATAAAAATGAAAAAAATGAAAAAAAAAACCAAAAAATATAAAGGAGGTACATTCGTTACTCTTAATGTGTCTGCAAGTTTTAGTGGTTAAGGTTTTAGTTATGCTCGTCTTGTAATTTTTCTCATGCTGGTGTACTGTCAGTTTATGCATACTAATGGTCAAATTTCATGGGAGAAAAATTACTCTTGTGGGTCTAGATTGGCATATGACTGTTTAGCTTTAGTAATTTGTTTTGGTACCATGTTTATACACAAACACAAAACAACAATTACCATGTTTATACACAAACACAAAACAACAAGCAGCATGCAGCGTAAAATATTTATTTGGCAATGTCAAAGTTTTACGTGGCAGTGTAAATTCTAATACAAAGCAAAGTGTAAACATCAACAGGAGCCGCGTAAAGTTTGTTCTTGGCAGCATAAAGTTAAGGGTTTTTCTAAGGGCATATGTTAAAGTGGGGACATCTGTGTCACAGCCGCCTGATTGACCAGCAGTTATTTGTGAAGCCTGATAATGATTAATAACAATAACTGCTGGCCAATCAGGCTGTCACACAGCCTATGTCCTCACCTTAACATGTGCCCCTGAGGCACATGTTAGAAAAACCCGTTAGTTAATACAAGGCAAAGAAAAGTTTCTTTTATAGCAGCGTATATTTTTTTTGAACCCAACACAGATCTCTCCTAACCCAACGGCGTAAACATGGTTCAATAAAGTGTGGGCACTGTAAACTTGCTCAACATGTAGGCAGAGTAAACTTCCTCACAGGCGGTATTTAACGAATAGACAGCACAAGCTTCAATAAGAATCCACCGCTTCTTAGAATTCTAAGCATATCTTTGAAACATGATATATCACAAACTTTTGTTACAATCATAAGCTGTCACAAGAAGATGCCCAAATGACTACTAAAAAAAGGGCCAACGTGAAAATTAGATATTAGAATTTTTAAACAAGATGCCTAAAAGATGGAAGCATTTCCGCACTACTACAGCAATTGCTTCACACGACAATAATCTGCTTCAGGAGACTCGACAACCTGCACAAAAA
>BQNB010211241.1:0-10213 GCA_026074375.1 Tanacetum coccineum
AAGTCAACAAATCAAGAATGGTATGAGCATGTCGGTCCAGAAGTCACAACATCACAAGATGACAAAGTCACAAGATGGCGAAACGAGATTATGCTTAGTTAATGATCTCACAGTGCTCAAGATCACATCTCCACTTACAAGTAAAGATAAAGGAATAAGCTCGAGCCTAAAGACAAAGATTACTACAACATATTCACAAGAGAAAGTCAAGTTTACGAGCTAAAGACTAAGAGATATAGCATAGTATGCAAGGTTTAAAATTTGTAAAATGGAGTGACCTCCCTTAGGGGGAGATAGTTGGAAATAAGAAAAGTATTGGTCACTTCTAAGTTGTAATAGTCTTAGCCCGTAGTTCGTTATATGATTAGTCTAGTAAGCTAGTCTGGCCCAAGGCCCATGGAAAGCCCGTTAAGGCCCATGGCCGGCCATGTATGTAGAATATATACCCTCTCCATGCCTTGGAAAGGGTGGTTGGTTGTTTCATTTTCTCATTTCACAAATATTATTATTATCTTCCATTCCATATCATCTTTCTCTCTCTAGAAACTTTCCAACCCACTTCTCTCTCTAGTTCTTGTATAATATTAGAGATTACTAGTATTTTTTAGTTGACCTGAAACTCGAGTTATTATAGAGACTTATGGGAAACACTATGACTTGGCCAATGTATAGAGATGCTATTTTACAAAGATTTAGACTTGCTTATGATGATCCCTTGGCAGAAATTAAGAAATTGAAACAAACTGGTAGTGTGCAACAATATATAAATGCTTATGAGAGACTATTGTGTAGAGTTGAGTTACAGGATCAGCAATCTATGAGTTTCTTTATTGCTGGTTTACAAAGTGAAATTAAATTAGTAGTCAGAATGTTTAAGCCTAAGAGTTTAGCTGAACTGTATAGATTGTGTAAGTTGCAAGAATCTCAGATAAATGTAACTAAACAAAAGGGTAAAATGCCACTATTACCAACTCCTAGGTGCAATACTTACAATCCAAATGCTATTTCTAGTCCTAAGCTACTAGCCTTACCTGCACCTAATGCTAATAGGAGGAACAATACTTCTACTTCTACTAGAATACTTTTAGAAAGTAGTTGATTCAAAAAGAAATGGAGGACAAGAGATCAAAAGGCTTGTGTTTTTATTGTAATCAAAGATACTTTCCTGGCCATAAATGTAGCGGTCAAGTATTTTTGTTGGAAGTGATTGTTAATAATGAGGAACAAAATGTTGGTCAAGAAATAAAGGAGTGTTTGGGAGAAGAGATTGTATGGGAGAAAGAACCACTGAATGAGGAAATTGTGAGCCCTCATATCTCCCTTAATGCTCTCAATGGCATATACAACTACCAACCTATGAGGGTGAATGGTTGGGTAGGTAAGCATGAGCTATATATTTTGGTGGATTGTGGTAGTACACATAACTTTTTAGATGCTAAGGTAGCCAAACAACTAGGCTGTAACACTAAGAATACTTGTCCATTATAAATTTTTATACTTAGGGGAAGAAGTTTAGAAAGTACTACTATTTGCCTTGACTTCACATGGACCTTGTAAGGGGAACCATTCTCTACCACAATGATGATTTTACCATTAGGAGGATGTGAGATGGTATTAGGAATTCAATAGCTGGCAACATTTGGTGACATTAATTGCAACTTTCAAGACTTGAAAATGTCATTTAGATATAATGGGAAACAAATGATTCTAAAGGGCACAAATAAGTCTGTCATGATGTTGATAAATGCTAAACAAGCTGCAAAAATCCAGTATAATCAAATGTCTTTGTGTGTTTATCCTTCTGCCCTACTTCATATGGTAAGTACAAGCCAAAGATCAGTAGAAGGAGAAAATGAGTAGGATTCATTGCTACTAGAATTTGATGATGTGTTCTCTGTCCCCACTTCATTTCCACCTAACAAGTCCTATGATTACAAAATTCCTCTTAAAACATGCACACAACCAATCAATGTTAGACCTTATAGGTACCTCCCACTCAGAAGGATAAAATTAAGGTGATGGTTAAGGGATTGTTGGATGCAAGGGTCATTAGACACAGCCAAAAGATGGAAGTTGGCGTATGTGTATAGATAACAAGTAGTTGAATAACAAACTATCAAGGATAAGTTCCTTATTCCCATTATATAAGAGCTAATTGATGAACTCCATGGGTCTGTAATCTTTTCAAAGTTAGATTTGAGGTCTGGCTATCACCAAATTAGGATGTTTGAAGAAGACATTGCTAAAACTACTTTTAAAACACATAAAGGGCATTATAAGTTTCTAGTTATGCCTTTTGGCTTGACTAATACTCCTTCAACATTCCAAGCTTTGATGAATGAAGTATTCAGACAATTCCTAAGGAGATTCACCTTGGTATTCTTTGATGACATACTTGTCTATAATTCAAGTAAAGAGACTCATGTTGACCATTTGAGACAAGTCTTATAAACTATGAGAATGCAAAAGCTCTATACAAAAAGGAGTAAGTGTGTTTTTAGGCTGATCATGTTGAGTACTTGGGGCATATTATTACTAGTCAAGGTGTAGCTACTTACCTTACAAAGATCAAGGCAATGCAAGCCTGGCCTACCCCCAAGACATTAAAGCAGCTCAGAGGATCCTTGGGTCTTTTTGGCTACTACATGAGGTCTATTAGAGATTATGCCATTATTAGTCAGCCTCTAACTACATTACTAAAGATGAATACTTTTAAATGGGAAGAGAAAGTTCAAGATGCCTTTAAAGAACTCAAAAACGCTATGATTCGTGCTCTCGTGTTACAAATGCCTGATATTAAGGCCACCTTTATGGTAGAAACAAATGCCTCAAGGTTGGGTATTGGTGCTGTATTACAATAAATTGGTCATCTAATTTCCTTTATGAGTAAAACCTTAGCTGTCAAACATCACTCATTGTCCACCTATAAAAAAAGAATTCCAAGCAGTTCTTCAAGCTCTGAACAAATGGAGAGGCTACCTCTTGGATAGACACTTCATCATTAAGACAGACTATTTTTCTCTTAAGTACCTCATGGATTAAAGGTTTTCTACTCATGCTCAATTAAAGTGGCTCCCTAAGCTTATAGGCTTTGATTATGAAATTGTGTATAAAACGGGATGTGAAAATGTTACATCAGATGCTTTATCTAGATTGCCAAACACTAGTGAACTTTTGCAGATAAATATGGTTAGTTTATCAGCTGACTTATATCAAAGGATTGCAAAGGGATGGGAGAAGGATGATAAATTGCAAAATATTATAAGCAAGTTGCAGCATGATGGTAATTCAGTCAAGCATTATGGGTGGTCTACACAATAATTGCTAAGGAAAGGGAAGTTAGTAGTGGGAGATGATTTCCAGCTAAAATAAGAGCTATTCAAGTGTTTCCATGAAAGTTTACAAGGAGGTCACTCTGGGGTTCATGGTACTTCAAAGAGAATCAGTGCTCAAGTTTATTGGAAGAAAATGAAAAAGGAAGTCAAGCAATGGATCAGAACTTATGTTGTATGTCAAAGATTTAAGACTGAGCTAGTTCAATCTCCAGGACTATTGCAACCTTTGCCTATTCCAGAGAGAGTTTGGACTTATATCTCCATGGATTTTATAGATGGTTTGCCTATGTCTAAAGGTAAATCATTCTTGTTGGTAGTGGTTGACAGGTTAAGTAAATATGGCCATTTCATACCACTAACTCACCCTTATTCTGCTCTTACTATGGCACAAGCTTTCTTGGATAATATATACAAGCTTCATGGTCTTCCTAAGGTCATTGTTAGTGACAGGGATACAGTTTTCCTTAGTAGATTTTGGACTGAACTATTCAAAATGTTGCAAGTAGGTCTGCACATGAGCACCGCATACCATCCTTAGATAGATGGCCAAACTAAGGTGGTCAATAGGTGTGTAGAATGCTATCTAATATGTATGACTGGTGACAAGCCAAAGGAATGTGTGCAATGGGTTCCCTTAGCATAATTGGTACAACACTTCTTTTCATACTTCCATTAATACCACTCCTTATCAGGTTTTATATGGCCAACCTCCTCCTGCACATGTTACCTATACCGCTAGTGATAGTGCCAATGAGTCAGTAGATAGGTCCTTAGTGGCAAGAGAAGCTATGATCCAATTGCTAAAGTTTCATCTTTAAGGGCACAAGATAGAATGAAGGCTATGGCAAATAAAAAAAGGACCGAGAAGGTGTTTGGAACTAATGATTTTATCTTATTAAAGCTTCAACGATACAGACAATCCACTCTTAGACAACACACGTATCATAAACTAGCTCCTAAGTACTATGGTCCATTTAAAGTCATAGTTAGAATTGAGGAAGTAGCTTACGAATTGGATTTGCCAGCTAGTTCTTAAATACATCCAGTGTTCCATGTATCTCAATTAAAGTAATTTAAAGGAAATATTTCTCAAGTATCTTTGGCATTGCCTCAGTGTGATCCTAGAGGAGTTATAGCTTTGGAACCAATTGCTGTTTGAACAGATTAATGGCAAAAAGAGGAAATGCTGCAGCAGTATATGTTTTGATTGAATGGTCCAATGAAAGTGTGAATGATGCTACATGGGAGTTGTATGATGATATTGCTGCGATATTTCTACATTTTAATTTGAATGCTTATATGATGCTTGTGGACAAGCATTAATTGAAGAAGGAAGCATTGATATGGGTCGAAATGAGAAGTCAAGAAAAGTCAGACAGGAAAGTCAAATAAGGAAAGTCAACACAGTTGAAACAACAACCAACTCACAACTACTTTTCCCGCCTTTTTTAAACATTCAAAATCATTGTATAAATACATGTAAAATCTGTCATTTACATTTTAGCTATGAATTTGTATCTTCTCTCTTGCATCTTGTAATCCTAACACCACATCTATCAATATAACAAATCATTCTTCAACTATGAGTTGCTATTCTTATCTTCTTGCATTCCTAGTTGTTGAATAGATCTTCTTCATTCTTAAGTGAGCCTGGAAGATCATATCATGATGTGTGAGAATACAGAGAAATATCTAGAATGGTTGAAGCATATCTTTTGTAGAATGGTTGAGGCGTATCTTGTGTAGGTAGAGAGAAGAAGTCGGCGATGATATAATTAAGGAAAAATGTGGGCTGGATATTTACATGGACCGGACACAACAGGCCACCGGTAGCCCACAACCAAAACGACATCAACATATGTCATTTTTGTACTCATATTTAGTATAATGTATAATATAATGAGGAATGTTGGGTTGCGTCACGGGCTTACAGTCTTACACCAAATAAATAAGTAGTTTGTTGTGGGCCTAAACAAGGGTTGATCGGTTTGGTTATCGGGTTGTTCGGTTAGTTTGGTTCGGTTAGTTCGGTCAAATTTTATTTCGGGTTAACTAAAAAATCAAATCAAATCAAACTATAATTCAACCGAATCGAAACGAAAAGCGAATTTGAATTCGGTTCGGTTCTCGTGTTGACCCGAATAACCGGAATTTTATCATTTATTTAAAAAATAATAATTACATAGATATTTAACAAAAAAAAATTCAAGCATAAAAAGTGGTTTTTTATATTATGATAAAATTTTAATGGTTTTATTTTATATAAATATATATAAAAAAATATGTATATGAATTCAGGTTAAAATATTTATATAAATATAAAGACGATGAAAATTTCGGTTCAGTTCTGTTTTGTCAAACTCATATCCAACCCGAGAACTGAATTTGTACTTCCGTTCAGTTTTGGCAAATTCGGTTCGGTTATTAGTTTAGTGTGATTGTTTTCGGTTCACTTTGATTTTGATTTTTAGTTTAAGATTTTGTGTTCCTAAGGATAGATCTGGTAGTTAATTGTTGTTTTGGAGTTGCTTGTGGTTTCAATTGATCAGATCTTGTGGTTAATTTTTTTTTCAAGAAATTAAGGTTTCTTGATTTTTGGGGGTTTTGTTCGATTCTGGTGTTTTAGTTCTTTTTAGAGCTGTATTAGTGATTAATTAGGTTTAATCTCTAATTATTGGTATCGAATTAGGGTTTTCAATATCAAACCCTAATTCAGGTTGATTTCTTCTTTTTCTTGATTGTTTTTTTTTGGTTAATTAATCAGTTGGGGTTGTTTGATTGGTTTAATTCTAATTGAAAAATTAATGTTTCTTTAATTTTTGATCAGTTAAGTCTGTAAGCTTCTTTATCTAATCTGTTGATTATTTTTTGTTGTTTCAGGTGTAATATTTCCACTGTGTTGTTGTGATTGTTAAAGATCTGCTTGATCTTGGTTTTGTTATTTGGATTGGAAACTTGCGTGCTCTGTAACACCTCTCTCACCCTCTCTTAAGGTGATTTTTCTAGGGTTTGTAGTTGTTCTTGGCTAGTTTTAGAGATCTGGTTACAGGTTTTATGATTGAAGGTGGTTATATGTTTTGTTTTCTATCTGGTTATTTGTTTTGTGTATTTTTTGTTTTAATCTGTCATCATGGTTAATGGTGGAGATGACCCTAAGAAGAAAGGGAAAGAGGGGGGTAGTAGTGAGCTTAATCTAGACATTTATGACCCTCTGTATTTGCACCCTCAGGAAATAGGTTCTCAGCTTATTACCTTCAAACTTAAAGGTACTGAGAACTATAAAGTTTGGTCTGCTGTTGTGCAGTTAGCATTACATACCAGAAATAAAATTAGATTTATTAATGAAAAATGTATTAGAGTGGAAAATGCTGGTCCTTTACAAGATCAGTGGGATAGGTGTAATGCTGTTGTTTTGTCTTGGCTTCTGGGAACTGTTTCTCAAGATGTGTATAAGGGTTAAATTTTTTCAAAAAATTCTAAAGTGGTTTGGGATGAGTTAAAAGAAACTTATAATAAACAGGATGGTTCAGTGATTTTCAATCTTCATCACAAAATTTACACTTTAAGTCAATTTGGTATGTCTTTGTTTGGACATTATCATGAATGTAATGCCTTGTGGAGCTGATTTGATGCTTTAATTGATTTACCTGATTGTACTTGTGTTGCTGCCCAAAAGGTCAAGGATCATGGTCAACTCTTAAGATTAATGCAGTTCTTGATAGGGCTTGATGATATGTATAATTCTGTGAGAAGTTTAATCTTGACCACTGAACCCTTACCTGATCTTAGATCTGCCTTTGCTACTTTGTCTAGGGATGAATCTCATAGGAATAGTGGTTTATCTTCTAAGTCTGTTAAGATTGGACCTACTGCCTTTGTTTCTAGACCTAGTAATGGGAATAATTGGAATACTAATAAAATTGGTAATAATAATAACAATAATTTTGGAAGTAATAGAAGGTTTGAAAGGATGTCAAATCTTGTGTGTAAGCATTGCAACATGACTGGTCACACTATTGACAGATGTTTTGAGTTGGTGGGTTATCCACCAGGTTTTAAAAGGAATAATTCTAGTCAAAGTAATACTAATAATGCTACTAATAATGACATTAAGGCTGATCAAAGTAAGAGTGTCCCTAACACTCTCACTAATGATCAGTATCAGAGACTAATGGCTTTACTTATTGATATAGGTAATACTAGCAAGACTCATGCTAGTATTGTAGGTACTTTCAAGATTAATAATATTGTTATTAGTTTTTGTGCTTGTAGATTTTTCAATATAAATTCTAATATAAGTACATATAGTACTTATATTGGATGGATTATTGATTCTAGGGCTAGCCAACACATAACATTTTGCTCAGATTTTTTACATGACATAATTGATGTTACTGGTTTAAATTTAACTGTTTCACATCCTAATAGGACTGTGGAACATGTTAAATGTATTGGAAGTTATATATTGGCAAATGATTTGATTATAAAAGATGTGCTGGTTGTCCCTAGGTATCATGTGAGTTTATTATCTGTTCATAAGCTGTCATGAGATAATAAAGTGATTGTTAGCTTTAATGGTTCTAAATGTAAAATTCAGGATTTTACTCAAAGCTTCCTAATGGGGACTGGTAGTGAGAAAGAAGGTCTTTACTTCTTAGATGAAGGTAAAAGAGTGAATAATAGTAATATAAAAAGTTGTCAAGTGTCTACTAATATTTGGCATAATAGATTTGGGCACCCATCTAACCAAGTTCTAACTGTTTTAAAGAACAAATAAAAGATCTTAATCATATTGAACCGGATCCTTGTGAAGTGTTACAAGGCTAAGCAAACTAGAGAACCTTTTCCTTTATGTGTTCATAAGACAAAAAGACTTGGTGATCTGGTTTACCTTGATGTTTGGGGTCCTTATAGAGTTAGAATTAGAGAAGGGTTTAAGTACTTTCTTACTGTTGTTGATGATTTCACCAGAGCTGTTTGGGTGTTTTTAATGCAAATTAAAACTGAGGTTTTTGATAATATACTTGAATTTTATAACTTGGTTAAAAATCAGTTTAATACAAGTGTTAAAATTTTTAGAAGTGATAATGGTACTGAATTTGTAAACAAAAAGTTTAAAAATTTGATCAAAGAACACGGGATAATTCATCAGACTTCTAATTCTTATACACCCCAACAGAATGGTGTGGTAGAAAGAAAGCATATGCACTTATTGAATACTGCTAGAGCCCTCATGTTTAAGGGGGGCTTACCTTTAAACATGTGGCATGAATCTGTTCTAACTGCTACATACTTAATCAACAGGTTACACACTGATGTGTTGTCTGGTAAAAGTCCTTATGAATGTATGTATAAAACTGAACCAAATCTCCTTCACTTAAAAACCTTTGACTGTCTGTGTTTTTCAACAGTTTTAAATGATCTGATAAGTTTGGATCTAGGGCTGATAAGTGTGTGTTTGTTGGTTATGCTTTTGATAAAAAAAGGTTATAAATTGTATAATTTGGATTAAAAGAAGTTTATTTTTTCAAGAGATGTTAAGTTTTATGAGACTGTGTTCCCATTTAAAAATAATTTTTTCACTAATGAATATGTTTTTGAAGAAAATGTTAAGTTTTATGAGACTGTCTAATGATCCCTATGATGATGGGGGGAGATAGTGCAGATAATGGTAACAAATCTGCACCTAAGGGTAGTGTAAATAGTCTAAATGACAACACTATAGGTGATGCTGCCAAAGATCAAAGTCATGTTCAAACTGAGAATACAGATACTATTGATCTTTCAGGTAGCTCGCCTAGTAGGAAGGTTAATCAGGATAATCAGTATGCAACTGAGACTGAGGTCTCAGAAGGTATACAGAACACTACTGATAATGATGATAATTATGAGTCTGAGGGAGAAGATTTAAAAGGTTCTGGTCAGTTATTTGAGTCATTAGATCAACAAGCAGTGGGTCAGAATCTTAGGAGATCTAGTAGGAAGTCTACCTTACTTTCTAAATTTAAAAACTATGAACTAAATAAGAATGTGAAATATAGTATAAACAAAGTGATTAACTATTCTCATCTGAGTATATATAATCTGGTTTTTACTACTAGTATGAATAAAAATTCATGAGCCATCTACTTATGCTGAAGTTATCAAAGATAGTAGATGGGTAGAAGCTATGAATCAGGAAATTGAAGCCTTAAATAGAAATAACACTTGGGCAATTACTGAGTTACTAGAAAATAGAAAGGCTATTGGATATAAATAGATTTATAAAGTTAAGTATAAAGCCAATGGTGATGTAGAGAGGTTTAAAGCAAGGTTAGTTGCTAAAGGCTTTAATCAGAGAGAGGGAATAGATTATGAGGAAACTTTTTCACCTGTGGTGAAAATTGTAACTATAAGATGTATTCTCACTATTGTTGTTAATAATAAGTGGCCTTTGTTTCAACTTGGCATAAATAATGCCTTTCTTTATGGTGAGTTAGAGGAGGATGTGTATATGTCAATACCTGAAGGGTATTCTGATCAAGGTGATAAAAGAGTTTGCAAGTTAGTTAAGTCCTTGTATGGTCTTAAGCAAGCTCCTAGGAAATGGAATGAGAAATTAACATCCGTGCTTATTGAGAATGCTTTTAAGCAAAGTCTTAATGATTTTTCACTATTTGTGAAAAATGATAAAGATGTTATGCTTATTCAGTTGGTATATGTGGATGATATTATTGTAACGGGGAATAATGTTAATGAAATTAACAAGTTTAAACAGTTTCTTGGGTCAAAATTTTTGACAAAGATTTGGGTAAATTGAAATATTTTTTGGGAATTGAAGTTCTTGATATTGACAATGGAATCTGTTTAACTCAAAGAAAGTATTTGACAATCTCTTG
>BQNB010211243.1:0-10213 GCA_026074375.1 Tanacetum coccineum
TGGAATGTGATGAAGAACAAGGTGATTCTTCAACAATTCCACTAGAACTATTCCGTAACTATAAGATAAAGTGTAATGTGATTGAGAAATGATGAAATGGATGATTTGAGATGCAAATTTCATCCTCTATTTATAGCTGAAGGATGAGACTTCAGTTATGGGAAGTGGCAAGCCAAAGGTTGCACAATAATTGTCTTCATAATGATTTTTGAGTAACTGAAGGTAAAGTGCGCCGCACTTGAGAAATTGTGCGCCGAACTTGGTGTATAATTAATTTGCATTTACTTAGTTGTGAAGTACGCCGCACAATAAGAATTGTGCGCCGCACTTCTGCCTCGTTCATTAACTCTTCCTTAGATTCTCTTTTAGATCCTTCTCATAACGACCGTTAGTGTATTTAACGGGATTTCTTTGCACGTTTAGTCCTTGTCTTCATTCTTGGTCCTAAATTGAATATTACACAACAAACAACCAAATTTTGCAATATTTCATGCGTTAACATATATATTTCATGTATTTTCGAAGAATATTTTATGTATATTTGGAGCGTTATCAATCATGGTTAATAATTTATTAAAATTTAAAATATGGTAACAAACATGTAATATGTAAATTGTACAAACCTCTTGAACGTTGTTCATAGACCTTGTAAGAAGTTATGCGTGTGAATAAAATAAGAAAAACAACGAACGTAAAAATGTTACATTAATAATTGAAAGAAATAATGAGATAATATTTGTACTTTGCCAATCGAGTTTCATGAGTTGAAGTTAGCTTAAAGACCCGTGGATTCACGGGAAATTTTAAAGAAATTATTTATTAAGTAGTTACATGCACAAATAAAGTAACTAAGAAACAACAACAAATGTAAACAAGTTTCGCCATTTCATGAAGAGAATAATAAGTTTAGTATTTGAATGAACCGATAAAAAAATTGGTTTATAAACATTAAAATACAGAACGTGCATGTATCGTCTTATTCAACAGGTAGATAGACTTCAATACGAAAAGTATGCGGTCAACGTCAGTCATTCGAGTAGCTCATGGTCATTCTGTAAACACGTGACAGTTTGAGAAAAACAAAAGTCCGCAAATAAATGAACTTGGCAATAAGATTATATGTAAATGTACAAAACATTACAAAACATATTAGTTATATAGATGTAAATACCTGTTGAGGTTTGATCAAACGCCTTAGAGTACTTCTATGTAAACAACGTTTATACGATCTTCGTCTTATAATTATAGTCCACATTTTCTTTTCGGGTTGTCCCAAATTAATTGTCCACTTCAAAAAATAGATTAAAATTTAGATCGAGTTTACTATATTACACTCACTTGAAGTTATTATTACATTCTTTAAAGAGCTTATAAATTAAATACCTAAGGGGTATAATTGTCATTATGCAAAAAGTATCAAAGATATCATAATTATGATGATTTTTTAGACTATTTATTTTTTATCGATGGACAATAATTTTGAGATGGAGGAAGTAGTTACCTTTCGATATATTGTCATCTTCATCATAAATAACAACCTTCAAACCGCAAAAGTGGCTTAACCGCACACAATAGCAGACCCATAATTACATGTTTTAACAAATTTTTACACCGCCAGAGATAGATGCACACGGTTCCCATACACCCACGAAAACCTCTCTTGATACGACCCCTGACCGCATAAACAATCTAATTAATACATCAAAATACAAAGAAACATCCTACCAAGTCTTAATTTTTTTTATCCGAAATCTTTAATCAACAAAATTGATATCTGGGCTCTATTTTATAGTACTAGTTGGTTACCCGCGCATAGCGGCGGCAATAAAAAATTTACTAACTCAACTTTTTACGTAATTTCCTACCCGTTTAGTAATTTCGTTTCACAAATGTATGTGTTCGTTGGGTTTCCCGTAACTTTCCCGCAACACCATATTAACATCATCATTCTCGCATGTAAAAAGACAACACTCTCTCCGAAAGTATATAGTTTTAACGTATCAAGTTTATATTTAATTAAGATTAAAGTTGTAAAAAAATATAAATCAACATAAAATAAACAATTAAAATGTAAAAAAAAAATTTATAAAAATATATCAAAATGGATGTTGAATTAAAGAGCATAAAATTTTAAAAAATATAGTGAAATTAGATCAAATAAAAATTAAATAGATAAAAAGATATTTCAATTTAAAAATAAAGGTGATTTTTTAATCAAAAGGTGACACATGTCACTTTATGATGTGATTCCCAAAAATGAGATGGATGGTCAAGATTGCACCTCCTTATCTTAATTTTTAATGGGTCCCACATTATAAATGCTTTATATAGTAGTATAGATATGCAAAGAAAACACTGGTGCGTAGTTTGATCTATTCACTAAAACAATTAAAAGCATCACGACTTTGACATGTAACTTTCTTGATCATTGTCTTGTTTCCAATGCATTGATCCTACAAAAATAATAGAAAAAATTACACGTTTCGTCCCTATGGTTTATACCAAACATCACGTTTCGTCCCTATTTCATTTTAAATACACTGGTACTCTCTAAAAATGAAACTAGTAACACTGGTCGTCCCTATTTTGGATGGTCGTTAAGTTTTCTCGTTAAGTCTAATAACTAGAGGGGTATTTGCGTCTTTTTGCTCCTGTCACCACCATAGGGACGAAACGTGTAATTTTTTCTTTAAAATTTTAATTTTTTTTTTATACGAATCAACTTTAAATTTTTTTTTTTTTTAATTTCGGTTTCAGTTTACGAGCAATAATAAAGAAAAAAATAAAAAAATTTAATTTTTTTATTTCGGTTTCAGTTTACGAGCAATAATAAAAATAAAATTTAAAATTAAATTATTTTTTTTAATTCGGTTTCAGTTTACGAGCAATAATAAAGAAATTTTTTTTTAATTTTTTTGTTTTATTTCGGTTTCAGTTTACGAGCAATAATAAAAAAAATTAATTTTTTTTTAATTTTATTTATTTCGATTTCAGTTTACGAGCAAATAATAAATAAATTTTTTTTTTAAAATTTAATTTTTTATTTTGGTTTTAGTTTACGAGCAATAATAAAGAATTTTTTTTTTAAAGTTTCAGTTTCATTTTTTTTATTATTGCTCGTAAACTGAAACCGAAATAAAAAAATTAAAATTTAAAATTTTCGGTTTCATTTTTTTTTATAAAAAAATTTTCGGTTTCATTTTTTTATTTTGGTTTCAGTTTACGAGCAATAATAAAGGAAAAAAAATTAAATTTTTTTTATTTCGGTTTCAGCTTACGAGCAATAATAAAAAAAAAAATTCGGTTTTATTTTTTTAATTATTGCTCGTAAACTGAAACCGAAATAAAAAAAATGTAATTTTTTTTATTATTGCTCGTAAACTGAAACCGAAATAAAAAGAACTTTTAAATATTTTTTTTTATTGCTCGTAAACTGAAACCGAAATAAAAAAAATTAAAATTTTTAAAATTTTTTATTATTATTGCTCGTAAACTGAAACCGAAATAAAAAAAATTAAAATTTTTAATTTTTTTTATTATTGCTTGTAAACTGAAACGAAATAATTTTTTTTTCTTTATTATTGCTCGTAAACTGAAACCGAAATAAAAAAAAATTAAAATTTTTAATTTTTTTTTGTTATTGCTCGTAAATTCCAAACCAAAATATAAAAAAATTAAATTTTTTTTATTGCTCGTAAACTGAAACCGAAATAAAAAAAATTATTATTTTTTTAAAATTTTGTATTATTGCTCGTAAACTGAAACCAAAATTAAAAAAAAATTAAAATTTTTTAATTTTTTTTATTATTGTTTGTAAACTGAAACTGAAATAAAAAAAATTAAATTTTTTTTCTTTATTATTGCTCGTAAACTGAAACCGAAATAAAAAAAATTAATTTTTTTTAAAGTTGATTCGTATAAAAAAAATTAAAAAAAAATTTTAAGAAAAAATTACACGTTTCGTCCCTATGGTGGTGACAGGAGCAAAAAGACGCAAATACCCCTTTAATTATTAGAGTTAACGAGAAAACTTAACGACCATCCGAAATAAGGACGACCAGTGTTACTAGTTTCATTTTTAGGGAGTACCAGTGTATTTAAAATGAAATAGGGATGAAACGTGATGTTTGGTATAAACCATAGGGACGAAACGTGTAATTTTTTCAAAATAATAAGTTGTTGAACAATAAATTAGTCTAAAGGACGTGAACTTTTGGCCCTTTATGATGAGCAGCTGTTCAAAGTAAGTACTATAGTATGTTCACCACAATACTTCAGGACGGAGTGGAAGAGGGGAGGGCAGGGACGGAATCAGGACACAATTGGACCAGGTGCACTTACGAAAATTTATACGAAACGAGGAACACAAATGTTTGGGACCAGGTGCACTTAGAAAAAATTTAACAAAAATTAACACTACGCCGCAAAATTTAACAATATTTAACATACGCCCAAAATTCCATGGGGTCCCGGATCCCCCGGGAATGCCCTTGTACGTCCTGGTGGGAGGGAGAATGTCTCGTGTGTGGCGCGGGGAGACTGCTCCTCCTCAGCCTCCCCCCACTTGTGTGTGAGATTAATGGGAGTAAGGACAAGACGAGAAAGTGTGTGTGTGTAATTGTAAGACTAATGTTCACGCACCCTCGAGTCGCACCGTTTGTCCTTTGTGTTTGGGGAGTGATGGGATGTGTGATCCCTCAGTAATAGTATGTGTTTACTTACTTGTAAAAATGCGCTCGTCGCGAGATCTCAGAGAGATAGACAAGTTTACCATATTACCTTTACTTTGACATTTATAATTACCAAACTTTAAAAAAAGACTTTATTAATTAGCTAAGGGTTTAAAAATGTCATTCTGCTAAAAGTAAGTAAGTTAGATGGTTGGGAGAAAGCTTGTTGAGAGTATGTAGAAGTCGAGTTGTGTATTGTTGTGCGAGTACACGGTGGTGGTTTGCGGCGCGGGCGACTGTTGTATGTGTGTGTGTGGACGGCGGGTACGTAATATAATACATCCGCGTATGTTTGTGTGAGGTCGGCCAGTTTTGGTCTTCTGCGGGGGGTTGGGGCGCTTGTAATATGATTCGCACGTGTTTAGTGTGTAATTATAATCACCCTTTTTGTTGATGTGTGTGTTAGTGAGCCTCGCTCGAACTAACGTTAATTGGTGATGTATAGAGAGAAATGATGTTTAGAGATGGTCTGAGATATCTCAAACACTCGCGCTCTTAATTGTGAAATGTCAATGGCCTGTTCTGTAGGTTGGACGCGTGGTGCGCAGCGCTCGCTGTAATTGGGGGTGAATCTGTGTGTGTGAATAGAGAGAGAATAAATAATTACAGACATAAAGCCACATCCATGATTCTTATCACACCTCAAAGAAATAACTTAAAAGGTTATACAAATGTCTCTTTTGTCTGTTAAACAGTTTGAAATATAGTACCTACATTACAAAAGTAACATAAAACTATAAGGTTCTGTAAACTTAATCGCATTACATATGAACTTACTAACGAATAAGATATCATTCTTAAACCTTAACAGAAAATTGCACCGCAAGAAAATGAGACACACCAAAGTTGAAGTTATAATTTTTTTAATGATGCATGATAGAAGAACTTAGGATCAAGATAGCCAAATATACCATGAATGACGCTTGATTAATGTGAAGCACCATCAACTGCAAATGAGAAAACACACATATTATCTAATTTTGGATATTGAGATACATATAGTAGCCACTGAAAGTAGGGTGATCAGTTAGCAACATATAATTACTAAAACCACAAAAAGAACACAACACTTAAATATCATGTCTTTAGTTCGACTAACCTACATTAATCATGAAGTTGTGCTCTTTGTCATAGATTTCATTACTGACTCCCAACAATCATTGTCAAAAAGCATGAAGATAACCAAAAGTCCAAACCATTTCTTGAAAGTGCAGCAACAACGCAAACAAACATTAGTGCTAAAATTAAACAATAAATAACATAAGGACTATCATCCTCCATCTTTTTATAAGACTTCAAAGAACTTGTTATGATAATCCATTCAAAGGTGGTTTTAAGATTTGCTTATTAAAAGTGGTTATTGTTTTTATTTTATTTAATATTTTTTTCTTTTCATCTCCTTTGGAATTTCCTTTTCTTCAGAAATGGCTGTAACAGCAGCCTCAGCTGCAACGTATGGACCAACCACATTAGAGATGCGAGTAATCTAATAGAAGGAACATGAACAATGCCACTATGATCAATAATCATTAAAACCATATCGTATTTATACACGACACACTGTTAACTTTTTAGTTAGGTATTAATCACAATTAACTGCATCATCTATGCAAAGAGTGAGAAAAAAATACATCAATCCATTAAAATACATATGAGATATTCAAAGAAGCTTGTAAGAACACATAATTTGAATCAAAACACGAAAAAGCTTGTAAGAACACCTTTGTAGCAGTCCAGCTCACAAAAAACCAATTTGTGTATTCAAGATTCTATAATTCAAAAACCTAGTAGAATAACAATTAAAAATATCAACCTTCTGGTAGATAATTTTAAAATGGGTTTTTCTAACATGTGCCTCAGGGGCACATGTTAAGGTGGGGACATCAGGCTGTGTGTCACAGCCTGATTGGCCAGCAGTTATTTGTGGGGTCTGATAATGATTAATAACAATAACTGCTGACCAATCAGGCTGTGACACACAGCCTGTGTCTCCACCTTAACATGTGCCCCTGGGGCACATGTTAGAAAAACCCTTTTAGAAATAAGCAAAGATAAAGGTGATAAAAAAATTAATGCGGAAGAAAGTGTCTAAAATGGATACAGACCATAAAACAACCTTTCACCTCTTTTGTACTTCCTTCGTCCTAAAATTATTGTCCCCCGACAAAAAACACACAGTTTAAGAAAAGTACATTTATTACAGCTTTCTCTTTCTTACTTTTTAGCAGAATGACAGTTTTACCTTTAGTTAATTAATTAAAGTATTTTTTAAAGTTTGTAATTATAATTTCAAGTAAGGGTAATATAGTAAACTTGATCAAACTTTCCTATCTATTTTTAGTAGTGACCAATTAAATTGGGACATCCAAAAAAAAACGTGGACTATAATTTTGGGACGGAGGGAGTATTAACCAAGCTTTAAT
The DNA here is from genome assembly GCA_026074375.1 of Tanacetum coccineum. NCBI lineage: Eukaryota > Viridiplantae > Streptophyta > Magnoliopsida > Asterales > Asteraceae > Tanacetum > Tanacetum coccineum. The sequence continues at coordinate 7,154 of BQNB010211243.1, forward strand.
AATACATATACCTTTGATAACACATGCTAATATGTTCAAGGTTCCTTAGAAATGAGTATTTTTAGATGGATACCTTTGATAACACAGGCCAACTGTTGAAGAGAATGGCACTACTAGGACAAAGAAGTATGAAGAACTTTCTGTTGTAGAAAAACTCCAAGCTGATTGTGATCTTAAAGCTACAAACATCGTTCTTCAAGGTGTTTCACCGGATGTGTATGCCATTGTGAATCATCACAAAGTTGCCAAAGAGATATGGGATAGAGTTAAGCTTCTTATGCAAGGCACATAATTGTCATTACAAGAGAAGGAATGCAAATTGTATGACGAGTTTGATAAGTTTGCATTTGTCAAGGGTGAAACACTGTATCAGTACTACTGGAGATTTGCTCAACTCATCAATAACATGAATGTTATCAATATGTCAATGAGACAAGTCCAAGTGAATACCAAGTTTCTAAATAGTCTACCGCCAGAATGGGGCAAGTTTGTGACAAAAGCGAAGTTGGCTAGAGATTTGCATACTACAAACTATGATCAATTGTACTCATATCTCGAACAACATGAGGCACATGCAAATGAAACTCGCTTGATGCGTGAACGATACCAAGATCCTCTTTCATTTGTTGCTAACTACAATCAGTCACCATCTCAACTTAATAACTATCACTCTCAATACAATAATACCATGATTCCACAAGTGCACTCTCCTCAATCATACTCACCAATGTATCCACCACCTTATCCATCACAACCACAAATCAATCATTCATCCATTCCACCATCACAAGAATACCAGTCTTATCAGACCTCATCTGTTCTACCAATTGCTTACAACACAACTTAATCCTTAACATAACCATTAACCGAGTTCCCTCAAATGGACTCAGCTCTTGCTGTTCCTGTGTTTAATCAAGGAGATGATCCAATTGCTTGTCTCAATAAAGCAATGGCTTTTCTCACAGCTGTAGCCTCTTCAAGGTTCCCTTCAACCAACAATCAACTTAGAACTTTCTTTAATCTAAGAAACCAAGCCACTATTCAAGATGGCAGGGTTACTGTGCAATGAGTTTAAGGGATGCAAGGACAAAGTTATGTTGGTAATATCTATAAGGGTAATGCTACTAGTTTAGGGGGAAATAATGTAAGAGGGCAGACAAGGGTGGTTAAATGTTATAATTGTCAAGGTGAAGGTCACATGGCTAGGCAATGTACTCAGTCGAAGAGGCCTAGGAATGTTGCATGGTTTAAGGAAAAGGCAATGTTCACTGAAGCACAGGAAGCTGGACAAATTTTGGATGAAGAGAAACTAGTATTTCTTGCAGATCCAGGCATTCCAGACGGTCAAACTACCCAGAAAACTATTCCAAACACTATTGCTTTCCAGACTGAGGATCATGATGCTTATGATTCTGACTGTGATGATGTCTCTAATGCAAAGGCGGTTCTGATGGCTAATCTTTCCAATTATGGTTCAGACGTTATCTTAGAGGTACCTCATTTTGAACCCTATCATACTGATATAGATAATCAAAGTGTGCATGCAATGCAGGGTTTTGAACAAACACCAATTGCTAACTTTACAAATAATGAGATAACAAATGATAGCAATATCATTCCATACTCTTAATATTTGCAAGAAACGCAACAGGCAGCTGTTCAAGATACTAATTTGTATGCACAACAAGATTTAATGATTTTATTTGTGATTGAACAAATGTTAGAACAAATAATTATTCATGTAAATAATTAGGAAAAGGCTAATCAAGAAAAAAATAATGAATCCTTAATCGCTAAGCTTTAGAGATATAAAGAACGAGTCAAAACTTTTGAATAACATCTTAATATTGATTTAAGCACACATGAAAAAATGATTTATTCTCAAATGGATGACATGATTAAGGAAAAGCTTGCACTTAAGCAGCAAATTGACTCACTTGAACAAAATCTTTCAAATCAAATCAAAGAAAAGGAATCTTTATTGCAAACATTTACTGTTTTAAAAAACGAATCCAAAGATAAGGAAAGTAAATATTTAGATAAAGAAATTGATTTAGAAAAGAAGATTAAGGAATTGGATAATTTTGTTTATAAAGTGGGTCAATCTGCTCAAACAGTGCACATGTTAACAAAGCCACAAGTTTTTTATGATGACACTCACAAACAAGCACTTGGTTATCAAAATCCGTTTTATCTCAAGAAAGCTCAGCGGATTAAGCCGACCTTGTATGATGGTAGTGTTATATCTAGTCAACATGTTGCTAGTCTTGTGTTTGATGATGAAGAGACACTGATTTTGGAAAAAGTTAGTCGATCCAAAATGCTTACAAAAAAAAATGAACCAATTTCAAAATAAAAGAAAGTTAATACTACTCCAATTGATTATGTTGAGTTAAATCGATTATCTAAAGATTTTGGCAGACGTTTTGTTCTACAACAAGAACTGTCTGATGAACAAGCTTTCTGGTTACAAACTTCACACCCTAATACTGACCAATCTGCTTCGTCACCTGTCAAAATTAAGGCTCCTCTGGAACTTCCTAAGGTAAGCTTGGTTAATACAAGCCTTAAAAAGCTTAAATACCATCTTGGCCAATTTGATACTGTGGTAAAAAAAATGAATTATACCTGATGCTATAATAGAATGGGAATGGGGGTTTGAACACACAAAAACTGTTTTTATGAATGAAATAATTCCATTTTTAAAAACCTTAAAAGAGATATTCAATGTTTTTGATAAAGATCTTTTAAATGAAGTAACAGAAGTACAAACAGTTTTTAACCAGATGAAAGCTGTTGTTCAACAGTATTTTATAGACAAACAGTGTTTTGAAATTCATAAGAAATAACTTTTTCTTGAAAATGACTGACTCTTACAAAAATCATGTCTCAAGATGTTATGATATATGTGATGAATTCTATTGCTATTTTTGACGATGTGAATGTGGAAATGCAAAGTAGTGAATCTTGTGTGAAGTGTTTAAATCTTGATGCTGAGCTTTCGAACAAACAAAATGCGTATAATGCTATTTCAAAAAGGTATTCACAACTTAAAAAACA
>BQNB010211250.1:0-10213 GCA_026074375.1 Tanacetum coccineum
ATTGGCTTATTGAAAATTTGACAGAATGCAAAAGAAACTTAAAAACTTATTTTAAAACTAAAAATGGTGATTAAAGTGACTTAATTAACCCCACACACTCAGCCAAAGTTGGCTGAGTGGTTACAACCCATGCCAATCCCATATTGACCCATTTTTGAGACTAAACCAAACACTCCCTTATTTTATAAAAAAGAGTGTTAACTGTTTTTTATGGGTAATGCAGGCTTTAAGAGTCAATTATAATTGAGGTTTAATAATTCTTAGCACATATTTAACCAATTTAAACAGGTTTAAACAACTTGAATGATATTTCAAATTTCGACAAAAGCAATTTCACAAACACTCTTAACTTGTATTGAAACTGAAAGTAATACAACAAAAACTTAAAAAGAACTGAGTACAATAATTTTTAAATGCAAACTTAAGTAAAATTTATACTAAGAAAAGGAAAAAAAAAAGTTATTTTGGTTCGGCTTGGTCTTGGCTCTTTTATACAAGTCTTCAAGCCTTCTTTGTTCTTGGGATAAGCTGGTTGTGAGTGTGCAAAGTAATCCAAGCAATCCTAGCCTTTCATTGGCCTTGTAGCATTCTCAGCCATGGATGGGGTTCGTTGGGTTGAGTGATTGTGCCAGGGGAGAGGGTTATAGGGTCAATGGGTTGTGGGAAAGGGTGAGAGTGAGCTGGTAAGGTACTTGGGAGGTGGTATGGCAAGAAAAACCATGGGAGAGGGCTGGTTTGATTTTGGCGGGTACGGGGTGTGGTTGCAGGGTGCTAAAAAGGAATCTTGTGGAGATTGATTGCACGAATGGACCCTTCATGTTTTCTCTCATATTTTGATCTTTGTTGTAGCCGAAAACAGTTATAAAACAAGTCGGAATCTCGTGACGTTTTTGGTCCCTGCGTTTTTATAAAACACAAAGAATAGAGAGTTTAGGACATTGTCAAATTTGGTCCTCTAGTCTTATATACTAATTATGAAGTTTGAAAAATTGCAAAAACAGTCCTTGTGTTTTATTTTTCTATTTTTTTTCTTTTTAAAACAACTTTCAAACTTGGCATTTTTGGCCCTTTTCTTTTTCATTTTTCTTTTATAAAAAACTTTTAAAAATGACAACTTTAGTCCCTAAAGTTTTGTAAAAAAGGATTTTGGGCTTTTGTTGGGCTTGGGTTTTGTTGTTGGGCTTTTGGGCTTGTATTGGGCCCAATTGAGTGTGTCTGGGCCCAATAAGGTTTAGGCTTATGTTATTGGGCTTTTTAAGGCCCAATAAGGTACAGGTTTGGTTATTGGGCTTTTTCAAGCCCAATAAGGTTATGAAGTGGGTTTTGTGTGTACAATGGCTGAGATTGGCTGTAACTGGGCTAGGATTGGGCCTTCAAAGTCTTCACAGTTATACTATTGGGCTTTCCCGGCCCATCAGATGGGTTAAGATTGCATTCAATAGTATTCTTCAGTTCCGGCTCCGGTTTGACTTTATTTGACTGCTAGATTTCTTTTAGGATTGACTCTGCTTGGCATTTTTGGACTTTTGGCCTTGATTTTGCACAGTCTTTTCCATTCCATGCTCAGTTTTGTCATTTTGGCTTGGTTTTCTGTCTTTTTGATGATATCCACTTCCTGCACAATAACTAATTGCAAAACAAACCATTATATTGGCACGTTTTTATGTTTTTGTATGTTTTTGGTCATATTTAGTGTTTTTTAGAGGTAAAAGAGATGTGTATTTAAGACACTTATCAAATCCCCAAAATAAGGTATGGTGTGTCCTTCACTCAAACTCTGTTATGAAGTAAATCATGTATTGCCCCCGTTTTTCACCATTTTCTGAAATTTACACTAATCACAACTAATATTTTTGGATTTTTACATTTTTTAACAAGTTTGACTTTCTTTATTTATTAATACTGGGGCTCCTAGAATGTGAAAGCACCGTCTAGAGTGATTCTCGTACGGATTGTACCTGACGGACTAATTCATCGTCCTCGCATTTTTCACCAAGTTCAAGCTAAGCAATTTAGAACAAGATCATTGTGGATATAAGTTTATATGTTAAGGCCCTCATACTTTTGACTTGTAAATTTTCAAACTCCCAACATGGATATACGATTGAATGTGTCTGTACTCATTTTAATTTAAACTATAGGACCAATTATTTCATCGTCATAACATTCAAAGATGAATCAGGACTCAACGCAACAACTTATTAAGACTTCTTGTAACTTGTATTGAGATTTACAACTTTACGAACTTTTTTTTGCAACATTTTTAACTTCATAATCATAAAGTTCTTTAAGCTAGGAACTGCGTTGGCTTACTTAGTTTGATACCCCTCCTACATAGTGAGTATGAATACCACCTACTCCAGTGGTTGTAACGGAGTAGGGATATTCACGACCATTACGATACCGATGTTCTTAGTTTGGAAAACCGCTCCCGTTTGTGTGCTTTAGCGTGTTAGGTAGTGGGTAAATCACATCAACACCTTATTCCTAAATATGGCTAAAGGATTATTAGTGTATTAGATTAATTATTAGTGTCTTAGTTTGAACCTCACCTAGACCTTTTTCCTAAGTGAGATTTCACGACTCACCAATCCCTAGAAGTAAAAGAAGTAAAGACGTCTTAGTTTTCTTAGTTTTTGAACCCCAACTCACGGTGCTAGCGGAGCTTATGTGGGAATTTAGTGGGATTTGGAGTGGGATTTCAGTGGGATATCACGGACACATCTTTTTATTGCTCACATTATGTCAACTTGCATAAGCTTCATTGGCAACAAAAATTTCAACTTTCATGCATTTTTGCATTCACATTTCTATTCTATGCTTCTTTGGCATTTTATCTTTTAATCACTATAAAATTCGCCTTTTGAAAATTTGAAAAATCATGTTACATAATTTGAAGCTTTTTTTCTGAAAACATTTGAATTATTATTGAATAAATTGAGTACGTATGATTTAGGTGGATCTAGAAATTCACGGGATGAGGAAAACAACAAGTTACCATCGTATAAGTTTTTAGAAGACTCTTGTCTATTAGCGCATATAAACTTATATTTAAATCTCTGTATCATTTCTACTTGGTTCTACTCCAAACTTTAATTTAAAATTCAAAAGCATAGAATTCGTGATGATGTTTGAAAAGCTTGGCCCTAAAGGCTAAACTCTTTGTAGGGTCTCAACACGCAACCACGGTCAAGTCAAAAATTATTCTTATTTCTTCCCATGGAGGAATAGAAAAGGGAAAGCAAAACTGTGAAACAAATATATTATTATATTTTTGAAAAATTTTTAACTTTTTTCATTTTTTTGGTTTTATTTTGGTGGTATAAGTTTAAAAAATATATAAAAATAAAAACGGGTTTTCACGTAAAGGTTTAACAATGCTGCAGGAAACAATCAAATCGAAGATACCCCCCAAACTAGAACTAAACATCGTTCCACGATGTTTTTGGAAGGGGTTACATACACTTATTCTTCTAAGGCCATCTTATGAGGTATAAGTGTTATGCCCAAAAAGATTAAAAACGTTAGTCGATAATAAGATTAGGATTATCGGGATTTCCCAAATGAAGCTGAGGATGTGAAAATCTTGATGGAATGACAAAACTGAGAGTCTTCACAATCCGGGCAATCTGGAAGGCAAATAAACAATTACACAAATGGAAAAACACGGGTTAATGGAAAAGAATAAGCTATTTTGACACAACAACACAAAACACTTATTTAAACACTTCATACTTTACTAATACGATAAGCTATGTATAAGCCATGGGTGCCTCCCACGAAGCGCTTGTTTAGGGTCGCGATGCTTGACCCATCACAAGGATTTATGGATCCTTGAGGAAACAAGTGGAAATTAAAATCATCATCGGACTTTCATTCAAGTGACTACGATAAGTATTGAATTTCATGAAAGTTCCACTCCGATGAGATACATCCGGCTTTAGAAGAATGATACTTTTGAAATTGGGATCAAATATGGTGTCTTCATCCCCACAGGAGAGAAGATTAAGGAGGGAATAACGGGAATGAAAAGAAGTGGGAGAAAGATCATAAACATAGGCGAAAATGGATTCACTAGTAAAGGTTTGAAATCTAAACTCAAGGGTGGGCTAAAACATTAAGGCACATGAACTCTTGTTCTTTTGTTTGGAAAATTCCCACCACAATAATCCATTGTGAAATTGCCCAGTTCGGGTCCATCCTTAAAGAAACAATTTACTATGGTTGAGATATGATTTGAGCAGTTCCATCGGCGAACTCCTATGATAAAATCACAGATATTGAAGGATGATATGAATGAGCGAAAGAATCATAGATGAATGAATATATTGAGAAAAATAACATGAGTATGGTACGGCCACTTCTCTTCTCTTTAATAATGATCGTTATCAATGTGAAAGCCTTATAATCCTGGAAGAGATAACTCAGATATGAGTAGTGGGGACTGCCAACTACTAACTCTTTAGATTAAAGCAGAAAGTTCCGAATTCGGGGGCAATGAATTATTCAAAAGGTGTTAGTCTGCCTCCAAGAAAGGTTAGGAAATGTGGAGGTTGACTTGGTCTCAACAACGGAAGACTGAATCGGGATTATCTTTTAATGCTTTGATTTTAGCAACAAGAATGAGGACATTCAACAATTTTTCACGAAGGGTATCGTCTTGATTAAAAGGAATGTCATCCTCATCCTTCCCTTATGATATAACAATCTCCTCACCTTAGAGCTAATGGCTCAGAATTGGGAGGTGAATGCTCAACTACTCGACATCGTTACTAGAGAAGGAATCTTATCAGTTCGAAGTAGAATCAACGTTAGAATAGGAAATCTCAGATTGATCTTTGATAATGTCAAGAGGCTGAGAATTGTCATGAAAAGGCACATCACACACTTTGGAACACCTTTGGATCACTTGGGTTGGACAAGGTTTCAAACAACTAGACTTTTATCGAAATTCGTCCGGATTCCGTTGCCGAATTGTTCAAGATTGCTCATCCTCCAGAATTAGAGAGTTTACGGGCTCCTCGGTTGATAAAACGGTGTGATTGCAATGTGTTTAGTTATTGTCATCAATCATCTACAAATGGGAATCTCAATAGAGCTTCTTTAGCCGCTTGACTCTTCTGCAATGCGATTCTCTTATTCTTATATTTTTGTAAGCTTGAGCATCAAATCATGAAGGTTGTCCTTGAGTATTTGATGCTCAAATCAGATTTGTATTTGCTCATTTTGGAGAATTGAAAAAACCATTTTGGAGTTTATGATCTGATGATAGACGGTATATGGCGGAGGTTTGAAATTGGTCAAAACCGAAAGAATTAGAATCATAGCAAGGATTTTGCTCATGATAATAGTCTTCATTCATGGTTGACACTGAATAGTCTTCATGAGGACCTCAATAGTTACAAACAATGGATATTGTTGTTGTAGACTTGAGGTATTTTGTGAGAAGATTAAAGTCCTAGATTGTAAGACGCACTGTTCCGATTGCTGATAAACCGTAACTTGGGAGTGAAACCAATCGTAACCATAGATTGACATTGTTTCCAAAATTCTCATAGAATGAGTCGGGGTTGGTGGAGATTTTGGGTTGTGAATATGAGTCGTAGGAGTTGTTATCTAGATGAGTACGGAGTTATAATCATTTGGTGTTTTCAACTCGGAATCTTAGCAATAAAACATTAACTCCTATTTCATATTCATTGCAACCACATTTTTGGCATTGACCGCAAAGATTTTTGGTATTTGCACACGTTTTTCGAAGTTTGTGGGATTTATCAACAGTTTTTTGGTTGGTTCTGGCATTAGGGATAATCGGAGTTTTGGTGGCAATTATAACCAATATGAGACCTTTCCCACAAGACTTACAAGTGCATTGTGACAAAAAGATGCCATCTAACGACATCACCACACTCGCACAACTCTTGTTGTCAGATTAGTGGTGATTTTTGTGGGAATTGACACTGGGGTCTTGTTGACAACGAAATGGATCTCGAGGAGCATTAACAACTGTTGAATGGTTTTGGAGGACCTTGGAAGTATTTTGAAAACTTTGAAAAGCTTTCTCCAATATCTTTCGTGTCAGGTCACATTATTGACAATTAAGACGAATGCGAACAGGTCTCAACAATCGAAACAAATTCTTTCAATCTTTATGTGTTGTTGAGAAGTTCGGGCATGGATACATGAATCTGTTTTTGAGTTTCTCTTTTGAAAACAAAAGGCTGACGTGTGCAATTTTCCACAAGCCGATCATGCTTTAATCAGCTTTTAAGGCGACAATCGAATGATGTCATAACGAATTAATAGATAGAGGGATAGGAAAGAATTAACTGATACGAAGAAAAAAGAAGATTTATTTTTGGTTTTATTAAAAACATATTTTACTCAATTGACAAAATCAGATAGACAACTTTAAAAACCTGATACATCAATCTTACTTTCACGGTAGTCTCAGAATGAAAATCGCAAAGGTGAGCGGAGGAGTAGGAACTAGCGCGAAGCTTATTTATTCGTTTCGGGTCGTAGTTCCTAGGAACAACCCTCCTTATACACCATTTATAGTTTGTCAATCAGATGAGGTGAGCAGTTATATGTGAGTGACACAGAAGGCAAGTTTTGATTCTTTTGTTTGAGTTGGGAACTCCATTGTTCACCGGAACTTATTATGATAATACATCAGTTGAGATTATTTAATTTTGGTAATTTTACCATTAGTGATTTTAATTTTTATGTGAAATTATTTTTTTTTATTTTTTATTTTTTTTATTTTAATTTTTATATGATATGTACTAATGTAAAGAAGAAAGAAAAATATTTTGTGGGGTTTCTTTTAATATGATTATATTAAACAATAGAGACAAGTTCAGATCAAAAGTTGGTAACACAATCGTGAGCAATTGCCTCCCGGCAGCGGCGCCAAAATTGATTCGCAGGACGGTTACCATTATATAGCAACCGCTTATGCAGATTCTATCCCGAAGCCTTACTAAGGCAAAAGGTCAAATTCCACAAAGGATAAAATACACAGAGAGAATCAATAATAAAAAGATTCCGGAAGAGATATTCGGGGCGTATGTTTCACAACGAGGCTGCAATTGAAAATAATCCTGGTTTGATGTAGAAATTGAATGCTGTGAGAATATATGATATGATGGAAACACTGATATAATTACAACTAAAATTAATTAAATAAAACCTAATTTAATCTACGGGAAACAAATATAGGAAATGGAGATCTTAAAAACTACGGGAAACAAAATTAGTTATAGGGAAGTCCTAAAATTAAATCTACACTAAAATACGGGGAACAGAAATAGGTATCGGGAAACCTAAATACTAAAAATTAAGAAAATAAATGCTAAATTAAATTAAAAAAGATTTGAAAAAATGCGGTGGTAGAAATTCTAATTAATGTTAATTTTGAAAATTAAAAAAAACTAGAATAAAAACTGGAGGGTCGTTTGAATGTAAAACGAAAAGAAAGCGGTAAAAACGCACCCGTAAAACGGGTCTAAGACTGAAATTTAAGAAAAATTTAGCCTATACTAAATTTTATATTTTTTCTAGACACAATGACAAAAATGAAAGTGTTTACCTGAAGTAAAAAGAAATATTTTTTTTTTAATTTTCTGATTTTTTATGAATATTTAAAGATTAAAAAACGCTAATTAAAACTAAGAAAATAGAAAAAAGTACAAAAATTAAAAGTTATAAAATTCTGAAAAAATTGAAATTAAATAAGGAAAAAGTTAACAGAATTCTGAAAAATATTTGAAAAATGCCAAAATTGTTTATCTGATTAAATTAAAGTATTTAAACCTAATTTAGCATTTTAACGATAGAAGTTACATTAACTAATTTAAATAAACTAACTAAAGCTAACTGTTGTTAAAACAAAAGGACTAACAGTGAAAGGACACAAGGACTAACAGAGTAAAGAGAAACTAACCTAAGGCATTAACAATGTTAACACTAAAAAAGAAAATTACATAAATGGCCCCTGAGGTGGACCCGAGTTACAAGAGATAGTCCAAACAGCTGTTATATTATCAAAAAGTATATAAGCATGTTGTTAAGGGCTTGAGGGGAGCATTTTTCATAAAAGGTGCATAGCTGAGATCAACTACTATTAGCTCTGTAGAAAAATGAGCTTATGGGGTGCAGAACTTAATAAGCTTATGAGCTTATTTTTCTTGGCTATTTGGGATTTAAGCCAACAAATAAGCTAGAAACTAGGGGGACAGATAAATAGGGAGAGGGAGTCCTATATAAGCTAGTTATCTAGGAAGTTATGCCTAAAATAATGCCGGTTTATATTGTTAAGCTTTGTTTGAAAGTTTTAGAAAGAGAACAGAAAAAGGGGGACTTTATGCCTGAAATACAGCTAGACTATAAAGGGGAGATAAGCTACCAGAAATATGGGGACTTAAAGGTACTTACTATTAGCTATAGAATAAAAGCTAAAAAGATCTATGGCTTAATTACAAGAAGTAAGCTAATATAGAAGGAGTGCTGAAAATGGTGCTCAGCACCAGGGGAAATTAATGCAGGGTTTAAGGGGCTTTTTGGGCTTATGCAAATAAGCTCTTATGAGCTTTTTAGCCAAAACAAATCACAAACAGAATTAAAGGGGCCATAATTGAGCTTATTTTCAGAATTTGAGTAAGATAGGACAACTTAAAGACCTGCTGAATATGGGCTGAAAATTGGGGTTCTTAAAAAAAGTGCAAAGCCCAATATTTTGTTTTTTTGTCAAAGTAAAAGGGACAGAAAAAGGGCTTGGTTAAAGTGGTCATAGAACAACACAAACTAGAGCACACAAATAGTGTGCTTAAGCTGCAGTAAGTAGCTTAAGCTTTAAGTCAAGTTTGCTATATTCAAATTTTTGACAGAAACAAAAGCGGGCATAAAAAACTTATTTCAATTACTAAATAATTGATGATTTATTTGTCTTAATAAGCCAACCACTCAGCCAAAATTGGAGATGGTTAGCAACCCTTCACAAACCCCTCCCCTATGGTGACCCATTTTCAGATTAAACAAAACACTCCCCTTAATTATAAACAACGATTTTTTTAGAGAAATGTAAGGGTTAGAACACTGATCATTAAGTTTAGTGTTTAACAACCTTCATACCCATTGTTGTGTAAGTTTAAACGAATGTGATTGCTTAAATTTAAGCTTTCAAATTTTTGTGTTAAAATGCAATACACGACTAAAAACTCTTAATTTGTTATTAAAATGGAAATAAGTACAACATAAACTAAAAGAAACGTGAGTTAACAATAAATTTAAAAGATGCAAAATTTACGTATAAATTTATACTAAGAAAAGAAAAAAAAAAGTTTATTTTTGGTTCGGTTGGTTTGAGCTCTTTTGGGGAGTATACAAGTCTTCAAGCCTTCTTTGTTCTTGGGATAAGCTGGTTGTGAGTGTAGAAAGTAATCCAAGCAATCCTAGCCTTTCATTGGCCTTGTAGCATTCTCAGCCATGGATGGGGACTTCGGGTTGTGTGATTGTCGAGTGGGAAGGGTTATAGGGTTGGGGTTGAGTGGGGAAAGGTGAGGGATGGCTGTAGAGTGTACTAGGGAGGTGGTTTTGGGCTTGAAACCGTGGGGAAGTAGTGGTATGGTTTTGGCGGGTACGGGGGTGGGTTGCAGGGTTTAAAAGGGATCTTTGGAGATGATGCAAGAATGGCCCCTCATGTTTCTCTCTCTTTTCACTTTGTTTAAGCCGAAAACAGTTATAAAACAAGTTTGGAAAGTGGCACAAATGGCCCTTGTCGTTTTTATAACTAAAAGAAAAAAAGTTTTGGACAATTACAAAAATGGTCCCTGCTGTTTATAACTAAAAGGGTAAAAAGGGTTTTGGCAATTTGCAAAAATGGTCCCTCTAGTTTATAACTAAAAGAAGTTTGAAAAATTGCAAAAACAGTCCTTGTGTTTTATTTTTCTATTTTTTTTTTCTTTTTAAAACAACTTTCAAACTTGGCATTTTTGGCCCTTTTCTTTTTCATTTTTCTTTTATAAAAAACTTTTAAAAATGACAACTTTAGTCCCTAAAGTTTTGTAAAAAGGATTAATGGGCTTTTGTTGGGCTTGGGTTTTGTTGTTGGGCTTTTGGGCTTGTGTTATTGGGCTTTTTAAGGCCCAATAAGGTACAGGTTTGGTTATTGGGCTTTTTCAAGCCCAATAAGGTTATGAAGTGGGTTTTG
>BQNB010211251.1:0-10212 GCA_026074375.1 Tanacetum coccineum
TTAACTAATTAAAGACCGAAGCTCCATCGTAGAGTGACCGAGCTTCCTTGTTCGACTCAATAAATTGAGGCTAACACCAAGTCACGTGTATTTTCTCCAAATGCCTTCCAAATGCTAAATACCTGAAAAGGAACGATTAAGTACCTATTTTGGGCGTAAATACATGATTTAGGGGGTTAAATGCTCCCGAAAAAGTATATAAAATGACACCTCATCAAATACCCCTACACTTGGGATTTGCTTGTCCTCAATCAAATGGGCTTTTCTACCTAGACAATAACAGTATTAGGGTCATTTAACCTATTCTTTAAAAGTATTTTACAACACAACCTTCTAGACCTCGTAATTAAAAGCACAAAAAGTATAGACTAGCACCTCACATAAGTGTTTGGGATTCTCTCTTTATCTCGGGTGTATAATGAATTATAACATAATGGGAAAATGGAAAATCAAAACTCATTACCTGTCATAGCATATAAATTATCATAGGCTTGGTAAAGGATCAAACCTCCACCGCTAGGCGCAAGCATTATTCATTACTATCTAAGAGGTCTTTTAAAGGGTTGTGGGGTGTAGGTGTAAGATAACATATAATTGCAAATGGAAACGGATGGGATAGATTTGGGTAGTGACTTTGGGTAAATTTAGAGTAGAAGGGTTAGCTAATTATTTATACGAATACACTCTGGTTTGGTTGCTAAGCCAAGACTCGGACGAAGATATACAAACTCTGTACAACTCTACATCAATCTCATTCTTTTTTTTCTTGACTCTAATATAAACATAGACATAAGCAAATGGCAGCCCGTCTATTTTTTTACTTTTTTTTATACAACAATTTTTTTTGTATACTTTTGCCTTGCCATTGCTTAAGAATATAATACATCATGGGGGTTTTCTCGATACACCCCTACACTTGAACTTTTACATACTCGATTATTTACAATCTAACTAATGACCCGATTTGAGGTGGATCAAAATAACATGGAGATCATCTAACAAATATATGGGGGTATTGATTTAACTTTTCTTCCTCATTCTTCCGCGAAATAAATACTACCATGAATCCCAATCGTCCCAAAACTGTATTTACAAGAATAAGGACTTAGCAACCGTGTACTCAAATAATTAACTTGGGCTAAAACAATAATGTACTAAAAGTAAGTACATACAAGGTAGGCTAAGGCGATTTGGGTGTAACGATTGGTTTAAGGGTTAACAATGCTCTTCATTAATAATCTGGAATCCACCAAAAAATTACGAGAACCGTGAAAAAAGATAGGCTCGGAGGGGTATACTAGGAGTATCCTGCACTAAAAATGAGTTCATGGCAAGGGTGTGGGATAGTTATATGATCAGTGTGACCATCATAACAATTACAGGTTTAAAACATGGGTTAATCCTAGTGCCTCTTATCAAGCAAATCCTAATACTCACTATGCGGTCTCGGGATGCATCACAATAACAAGTGCTAGATTTTAATATACTATCGGTACACTCATATAATTTAATACCGATCCCCTCAATGCTCCAAAAAAGGCGACAAAACCACATATTCACATCCGTAACGATGGAATATATACACATGATTGCTCACTCCTTAACTCGAGAAAGCTAAAGGTATAAACTATATTGGGTATCAATAATAGATACCCGAATTCCGATAGATCTAAAGGCGAACCTCACATTTTTGGGGTGGAATTCTGAGGGGTTTTATGCTAGTCATATACATTCCTATCCATGAGACGCTATTAATACTCGGTTTTCATCGGTATGTGTCATAGAAAAATTTAAATATGGGTTTAAATTACCTTTTTATGCTATGTTTCGATATATTACCCATCATTTTAAAGGCAAAGAAAATGGCAAATGGAAGAATAGTTTCTAAGGCTTATTTCCCCCCTACACTTAAGTTGAACATTGTCCCCAATGTTTTATAGAAGTACCCAAAAAACGAATAAAGGGAAAAGAAAACAAGTAAAAGAAACTAGTACTCCCCTGGTTTGCTCAATAACGGAGAAGAAACATGCGATAACTGGTTAAATCGTCCTCCAAGAATCATCCAATGAACCTTCCTAAGAACTTCCAAGCTTCTTCTCATCAAATATAACTTGTAATCAAAGACAAAGACAACTACACCAAGCGTAAAATGTGCGATATAATAATATACAGTGTGAAATTAGGGTTGACTCTATAAAGCAATAAAGATAGGATGAGAGAATTGTTAAACTCATGGTTTTGCAGGTTTATAAAAGAATTACAACTATCTTAAGTGTTGTACAAGTTTTATTTTCAAAAATACTTAAAATTTTAGAGTTTTCCTGTAACTAGGCGATTGACGCCATCAGGAATATCTTGACCCCGTCACAAGTGTCGCGGTGATGGCGTTGCGTGTAAATCATGACGCCATCTCCACACTCTGTGAAAACTCATTTTTTTCGTTTTTGATAAAAAAAATTCATGCACTCATTCTTATAAGTTATTTTCCTGTACAAAATGCTGCATAACAACCTGAGAATTAATAATTCAATCATATGACTCGAAACTGACGCGAATTAATCTAAACAATTTATTTCAAATGTTTGAATTTGGTTCTAAAAACCGGATATTTCCCCTACACTTATTTTGTTGCAAAATACCTTTGATTGCAAATAAGACGAAGTTACAAACAAACAAAGCATGATTACAAAGTAATTCAAACATAGTAAAATAAACAATAAAGAATTAAAACACAAGACACTCCTAATATGCGGGAAAAGTAAATTGGGTTGCCTCCCAAAAAGCGCTTTTCTTTATTTACGAGTCTTGTAGCTAGACTCGAAGTCACACGTCCTTACGTAACTTCATGAACGCTCACGTGTCCCCGAATGAGCCATTCTTTCATACTTTCATCCACTTGGTATCCGGGACCTAGATTTAAGCATTTTTTGTACATAAATTTATTCTTTTCATAAGCATTCTTAATCTCGTTAGTTAGATCTCTTTGATTTAGCACAAGGATGGGTGGGATCTTACTCCATGATACGTGCCCCTAATGTTTAAACCTAGGTATGTGCGTGGCATTTGGAATGTGTAACTATCAAAGATCCTATTGAAAGACATTAGTCCCTTAGCGCAATCATATTCGAGTTTAGTGATTTTCCTAAAGGGTTTACCCATTACAACTTCAGCCTTATTTATCTGAATAAATTCTCCTATGTCTTCCAATACCATAAAGTCTGTGATGTAGGTGAAGCTGCCTACAAACACGTAGACATCCCTAACAACATCAAAGTTTTTTCCTGTACTTTATAATCCTTCTGCCATTATAGTGTTGTAGACTTTACGCGTAAGAATGTTTATTGGTAAGAAGGGGTCAAAGTAAGCGATAAACTTCCTAAATCCAATCATACATTGGAATACCAAGTCATCCCCATCGAAACTATTGATTTCCTTTTCTCGGTGTAGCATTCCAACATTTTCATACTCAATCAACTTCACCGTCATCCGAATCATTGTCTGAATGAGGAAATGGAGAAACAAGAGGTGTGTCAACCAATGCATCATCGAACTCAAGGTCATTCATATTAGTCTCATTAGGTTGGTTGATGAAGTTATTAAGGAATCGTTCAATACGCTCTAAGCGAGAGTCAACAAAGGTCGAAATTCTTTGTTGTGGTCATCATAAGGGACTTCTACAAGAAGTTTTACAACTCCCTAGGCAGAGTACCTAACCGTTGTAGTAGTAGTATAGGTAAAACTCCATGATGATGAATGGAATAGTCAATGAAGATTACGAACAAACACACAAAGAAAAGATAGACTACAAGAAAGCTAATATGCGGAATTAAAATCTCACTTGAAAGGATTCAAGCGAGTAGAACTAAGTTAAACTATGATCAAAACCTAACTATTCCCCGGCAGCGGCGCCAAAAACTTGATGCGGTTATCGTAAGGGACTTCTACAAGAAGTTTTACAACTCCCTAGGCAGAGTACCTAACCGTTGTAGTAGTAGTATAGGCAAGACTCGGGGGTTGTTATCGTTCTCTAGGGGAATAGGTTGGGAAGGCTTGATCATGGTCTAACAGAATTCTAGGGGTTGAGAGAAGATTATTTTTGTATTTTTATATTTATAAGAAAGCAGTAAAATCATATGTTTGAGAGGTTTGGTTGGTTTTAGCTATTAAACTAAATAATAAACTACGCTAATGGTGATAACAATATAATAAAAAGATTGTATTCATTTAATCATGTATTACTCCCTAGATTGCTTCTCATAGTGTTGTTGCTTTGTCACACTTGTGATGATCTATGTAATTATTTCCTAAGTCATGAACAGATTACACGAACCCGCCGTCTATTTAATATTCCGTTGAGGCAAAACACAAAGTAAGGTAGTATGAAGACTATTACTCGGCCCCCAAGAGTATATTAAATGCATTTGAAATATATTAAAAGTGGATCAACCATATAAGGGGCAAGGTAGTATGAAGACTGTTACCCGATGGTATCCTTTCTACACAATCATGTTTCCCTAGACATATCAACAGCAATACAGACAAAAGCTGGTTTTCTAAAGCCTAACATGCATATTCATCACAAGAAGCAACACCACTAAGATCTACATTCTAGGTTTCATACAATCATAAATGAATACAATAAGGAGTTTAGCCAAGCATGTTAAAGATAAAGCAAGAACAATAAAAAATCAAACAACAAGACATATTGAATGATTAAGATAGTCTTACTTGATTAAAACATAAATTGAAGGAGGTACAATAGGGTTTTGAAGCCCTAAAATCGTCCTAATAAGCTGCCAAATGAACTAGGGTTCGTCTCCCTTTTTTACTCTAAAGTTATAAGAAAATCGCTATGACGGCGTCGCGTTTTAATCGTGAGGCCATCATAAAGTAGAATCTTCTAGATCCGAGTTGAGTCGGTGCGGGCTGACGCCATCAAGAGATGTTATGACGCCGCACTAGATGAAGTGTGACGGCGTCATGTATAAATGGTGATGCCGTCTCCAGGCTCTAAGACTTTAAATCTTGAAGAGTCTTGGTGTTGGTTCGTAGTCTTGTCCGTTTCTTCTCCAAATGAGCTCAAGTCACGTGTATTTCCTCCAAATGCTAAATACCTGAAAAGGAACGATTAAGTACCTATTTTGGGCATAAATACACGATTTAGGAGGTTAAATGACCCTGAAAAAGTATATAAAATGACACCTCATCAGTTTCCTTCGTAGTACTTCTTCAACCTTTGCCCATTAACTTTGAAACTAAACCCGTTTTTATCAGTGATTTCCACAGCCCTGTACGGATATACTGTCTTGACTATATTTGACCCATACCATTTTGATTTGAGCTTACCTAGGTGCAACCTCAAAAGAGAATTGAACAACAAGATCTTGTCCCCTACTTTAAAATCTTTATCTCCACGGAGCCTAGAGTCATGCCACCTCTTGGTTCTTTCTTTGTATATTCTGGTGTTCTCGTAAGCCTTATCTCTCAATTCTCCCAACTCATTAAGTTCCATTAAACGATTTTTAGTTGCAGCTGTCAGGTCTATATTACATTGCTTTAATGCCTAATATGCTTTATGCTCGATTTCCATCGGTATATGACACGCCTTTCCATAGACTAGTCTGAAGAGGGTGCATCCTGTTAGTATCTTGTAAGCAGTTCTGAATGCCCACAACGCATCATTAAGATTTTCTGACCAATCCTTTGGATTATACCCTACTGATCTTTCAAAAATACGCTTAATAGCCCTGTTGGTAACTTCAGTCTGTTCATTTGATTGAGGATGATATGCAGTAGATAATTTGTGAGTTACACAATATTTTTGCAAAGCTTTTTCGAGTTGAGAGTTACAAAAATGTGTTTCCCGATCACTAATCAGAGCTTTAGGAACTCCGAACCTAGCAAATAGCCCTATCAAGACTTTAATGACTACACGTGCATCATTTGTAGGAAGTGCTTAAGCCTCGACCCATTTAGACACATAGTCAACTACTACTAGTATATATTTATTCCCTATTTAGTCAGGAAAATGTCCCATAAAATCTAATCCCTAAATGTCGAATACCTCACACACTTGAATGTTTTTTTGAGGCATCTCACTTCTTGATGATATATTTCCTGAACTTTGACATGCGTCGCACCTTATTACGTAATCTTTAGCATCCTTAAAGATATTAGGCCAAAAGAATCCAGATTTGTAAACCTTCCTTCCAGTGACAAATGCGCTATGATGACCTCCAGTTGGCCCAGAGTGGCAATGTGCTAAGATATCAAAGATTTTACTTCCATCCACACATCGTCTCATTACATTGTCTGGGCATAGCCTGAATGCATAGGGTTCATCCCAGAAAAAGTTCTTCACTTGGGAGTAAAACCTTTTTCTTCTTTCCGGCGTCCATTTTAGAGGGACAACCTTCCCAATGATATAATTGACATAATCTGCATACCATGGCTCACCGTCATTAACCTTGGCTTTCAACATCATTAAATGTTCGTCAGGGAATTCGTCAGCAATTTCCTTCTCAGCCAATAACTCCATGTGGGGATTTTCCAACCTAGATAAGTGATCTGCGGCCAAATTTTCTACGTCCTTTTTGTCCTTAATCTCAATCTTAAACCCTTAAAGCAACAAAACCCATCGTATAAGTCTTGTCTTAGCATCCTATTTACTGAATATATACTTCAAAGCAGAGTGATCGGTATAAACTATAATTTTCGATAAAATAAGATAGGGACAAAATTTATCAAAAGCAAATACAAGTGCAAGAAGCTCTTTTTCAATAGTGGTATAGTGCTCTTGTGCATTATTCAACGTTTTGTTAGCATAATAAATAGGCTTGAACTTCCTATATACTTGTTGTCTTAACACAGCTCCAACGGAAAAATCGCTAGCATCACACATTTTCTCAAAAGGGACGTTCTAGTCAGGAGATATGATGATGGGCGTAGTGGTCAATTTTTCTCTCAAAATGTTAAATGCCTTTTTGCAATCATCAAAAAAATCAAATTTTGTGTCTTTTAACAAGAGTTGGGTCATAGGTTTAGATATCATTGAGAAGTCCTTAATAAACCTACGGTAAAAACTTGCATGCCCTAGAAAACTTCTAACTCCTTTCACGTTCGTTGGATAGGGCAATTTAGCAATTACATCAATTTTAGCCTTATCTACTTCAATTCCTGAGCCAGAGATTTTATGTTCCAAAACAATACATTCTCTTACCATAAAGTGACATTTTCTGCATAAATTCATTAAATCGATATCTAAATCACAATATCTAACAAACCACATAAATAATTGATTATGTATATTAAATTGGCGTATGAATTGATAAATTTAATATACTATTAAATAATATCACTTATTATTTAATAATTTATTTTGTATGAAATAATTATTCCACATAAACATTTAATTCGTATGAACTTGTTTTCTCATTATTCTAAGATCATAAGAGTATTTGAGTGTAACTAAATCACACCGTGCATCTTAAACAACATACGCTAAGATAATTCCTTTAGAATGAATGTCCGTGAAAACCATGATGAAACTCTGAAATCTTATGAAGAAATTTCAATAATATCAAGAGATTATAAAAACAAGCACTTTGTGTGTTTTTGTATGATGTGACATTTCTTTTCTCGCATACGTGTATCTTTTTCTTTTCATGCGTTGTTCTTACTTTTGAAGCACATGACATATATCAAGTGTACAATTTCTCAATTCACTCTTTCTTTTATCTTTACAAATCCTATTTCTATTTTTTATCATTCTCACTAACAACATATGAAGAAGAAAAAAAATTATCTTTGAATGTTTTCAATCATTATAAAGATACCCCCTCCCCTCCCTTAACGTATGCCGAAAAATATTTTTAACATAAAGCTAAAAATGCAAAAATACGGATATGTGAAGGTAAAATGTAAACAATTTCCATTTCCTTATCTTTCTGAAAATTTTTCAACAACATATGCGGACGCTCCTCCCGAAAAATATCGTATCTTTGTCAAAATATTTATGAGGGAGTTCCCTTTAGCAAATTAGCACACATTTTCTTAAACTTATTTGCACATTTGAGTCCATTAGTTCTTTAGACACTTAAAAGTTTTAAGCACATCTTGAGATCATTGACTTTTTAGAACTCCCTTTAAGCTTTTTAAAAAACATTTTCAATGACTCAAGTCGAAGAAGACTTCTCTTCTATTATAAAAGATAAATGCACTGATGCGTAAACTTTCTTTTTCTTTAAAGAACGAGTTGTGCACTGAGATGTACACAAGCCAGCATATTAAGCTCGAGTTGCAATCTAAAATGATTACAAGCCATTATAACTTAAATGTGTTGGAATGTGCTCATGTCATAGGAATATTTATACGGCTGGGAATACGTGAGCCTACGGGGGTCACACACGTATACACATAGATATCATTCTATTCATATACATAATAATATAAGTGTATATTTGTTATATTTATTAATACTCTCACGATAGAATACTTAATGGTCGTTAATTAACTCGTTTACGAATAATTAACTTTAAGTCCCTTAATTAATATGTAATGTACATAATAATTATACAAAGTCAAAAAGTCAAGCCAAGGGGTGTTTGGGCTTGTGAAGTGGACGGCCGAAAGGAAAGGGAAGAAAAGGTTGGGCTTTTGTTAAATTAGGCATAAGTTACCATACTTAGATGCCCCAATTCCACCCCTATATAAGGAGATCATTTGCGATCATTTATCTCCATCCCTTCTCTCTTCTTTTCTCTCTAGTCGTCCCAAGGAAACCCCACGAAAGGGATTCCAAAGAAGGATCTTCTACTATTCGGTTATCGTTAGTTCAAGGAACTACCATTCAGGTGATATTGGTTAACGTGTAGTGTGGATACATGTAGAAGTTACTTCCTTTAGTAACTTGGAAGGTTTCAGTTTTGCATGCTATAATACACGTGCGTATTTTGAAGCTCCGGTTCTTCGTTAGCTTAATTGCTAAAAGGTACGACTTTCCTTTTATATTTTATGTTAATTATATATGCTATTTTCATTTCCGCTGCGTTTACTCGTGTATTATTAGTGTATTAATATAGTATTAGATCACTGATTCCAACAGTGGCATCACGAACCGTTCATATAGCTATATAATTACATAAAAAAAGGATAAAAACGTGTAAAAACACATATTTGTGATGTTTTTCTTGCTTTTATGTGTGATCCCGAATTAGGGTTTTACTTTGTGAAATAAAGAATCCTAAGAGTCACTTAAATATGGAAAAATAAATATGGTTAGGGTGTTTACTCATACGCACACGCTTATTATGTTACATGGTTTATAATTTGCGTTTTATGGCTTATTGTTGCTTATTTATATTGTTTGTTAACCATGTTTTATGTGCATATAAATCATGGTTCATAAGATTAATATATATAAATTCATTTTAATATGTTAAATTCATTTGAATGTTAAACCCTTGATATGCCTTGAATTTACAGAATTGATTGATTGTTTTGAGTGCTGTTTGCTTACCTTCGTATACTAAAAACTGATTTCCTAACAAACCGTAAGGATTTGGACCACGAATTTTTTTTGGGAATTCACAACTCCAGTAGCTAAAATTTTCATGTTTAGTGCAAAAAGCGGGGAAGAATTTTTCCTTGCATGCTCGTGGTCTGAAGTTGGAAATTCTGCTCAATTAGCTTTCGTAGTTTTCTTGTTTACATCGAGTATAAGGACCTTTGCAATCGAGTTATCAATGTATGTTTACCACGTGTTCTAGGATGACTCCAAAAACACACTGGGGGTCTTATTTTGGTGTTTGTTGCGTATATTGATCATGTTTTATGTGCATAAAATGTCTACGTGTTTTAGTATAATTAATTGTTCGCTTTGGTTTTGTTATATATAAATGTGGCGTTTTATTTATATATGTGCATAAATGATTTTTGAAAATTAATATGGACTAAAAGCACTCGATCATTATGCTTATTGTATATATATTGATATGTACATTTTGCTAAATCATGATGCGATATAATATGTAAACTTGTTATTTCTTGCAAACGTTCTATAACACATGGGTTTAGTTGTTTCTAAAAGGGAACCCGCGACGGAACAACGCAAGAATAAACATTTTTACATTAACATTTTAAAAATATTAAAAGTACGTCGTAATAATTACTAGGGTTTGATTATTTCCCTAGGTATTTAACCTTATCCATAGT
>BQNB010211252.1:0-10212 GCA_026074375.1 Tanacetum coccineum
TGGTCATGTATGATCTCTTGAAGACCAAACAATTGGATAGACCAGCTATCCTTATTTCCGAATAAGCTATTTCTGTAGTATACATTATGCTTCATTTTCAATCTTCAAGATTGTTGCTTTGCTGCTCCTTTCCCTTCCCCACCCGGCCTCCCCTTATTTTAAAGACTTATTTTTGGACCCTAAGTCGATGTTGAGGTGTAAAATGGGTCGGTTGGGCAGTTTGGTTAAATCTTCACTCGTGAAGATATTCTTAAAAAAATGATATTCTATAAAATCTTCACCGGTGAAGATATTACTAAAATCTTAAATCGAACGCGACTACGACAAAAGCGTCAATCCTCAATAATTAATTTCACTCATGAAGATATTCCTAAAAAAAATAATATGATATTCTATAAAATCTTCACCAGTGAATATAATCCTACAAAACTTAGAGCATCATACCTGGAAGTTGAGATTGCAAAGAGCATCTTTCACATGTGAAAATATCTGACATTTATATAACAAAAATAATAAATAATAAATCAAAATTAAAAGCCTAATAACAGTAAAAAAGTAATTAATTGAAAATAATTACCACTGATTGCATTCAAATCAATTAGAACAACGCTTCGAGCGATTAATAGACGATTTCTTCATCAAAATATTGGATCCCAGAAGAGCAATTAAATAGTCAACGCCGCAGTCAACGATGGAGATATGATGGTTGATAACCAGAGATGGTTGTGTTGTGGTAGATGACGACGTATATGATAGCAGATAACCAGAGATGGTTGCGGTGTTAGTGCGTGTTTATGTGTGTGTTTTTCTTGGTGCGATTGTGTGTGAAAAAGAAGATAGAGAGAAAATTCTGGTTTTTTTTAAAACGTAACAAATGATGGATTTGCAAGCAGACCCCTATGGTTTTTGGAAGTGAAATTACATAAAAGCCTTTTCACTTTTTTTAAGTGTAATTTCAGTACAAGTTTAATACAAATCCTAATGTAATCTAAGCCATTAGATCTAAAAAGGATGGGCTAATGGAGGGCTAAGATCCCTTCTTTCCTTCTCACAAAAATTAGCATTCTTAAATAAACGCTTCTCTCTCTCTCTCTCTCTCTCTCTAAAATAACATTTATCTATATATATTTATAGATAGTATTTATATATATATATACTAATATATATATATATTTATATAAGGAATTCTCTCTCTCTCTCTCTCTCTCTCTCTCTCTCTCTCTCTCTCTCTCTCTCTCTCTCTCTCTCTCTCTCTCTCCCTCTCTCTCCTTATACCAATTTTATTTAAAAGAGAAGGCTTTACTCGGTTTGTTGTTATGTGCATATATTATGGTGAACTCAAACTCTTTGAATTGATCAACAAACCTTGGTTAAGTATGAAACTTAAAATAGTTTATAAAACCTTATTATATAGTAACTTAATAAGCATATCATTTAATCAAAAGTCAAGGATAAGAAACCAAAGTGAAAAAGATAAGGAGTGGGCACTGGAATTTGTAGCTTTTAGGTCTTGCAAACACATATCTTCTACGGTATGTCTTTCAAAACAAATTTCATTCTTTTTAACATGTGAAGTGCTAGAATCACAAAAAAAATTACAAAAATATATCCACATAATAACATGTCATGTTTATTTGTTGATGGATATTAGTGAGATAATTATATAAATAATATAAAAGAGTAGGGCACAGTGCCCAAATGTTGGAATAAAATATTCACACACGCACGACTCCCAACGAAAAAAAATATTTCTTTATATTTTCAAAACGCGCCCTAAACTTTAAACTATTTACGAGTTTTTTATATAACAAACTTTATTTATCAAATATGAAATGTATATCTACCGATTCATTTGGGAAAAAATGTCATTGAAAAAATCGTCGAATTGCGAACAAAACGAGCCCAATATTGCACCGCTTCTTACATGCGTACGATTTTATAAAAAATATTGAAGTTTAATATACATATTTAAAAAAACGAATTTCCAAAACGCACCCTGAACTTTAACCTATTTACGTTTTTCTTTCATATTTTTTAAAACTCAATTTTCAAAACGCACCCTCAACTTTCACCTACTTACGACTTTTCAATAAAATAAATTGTATTCGTCAATTACGGAGCGCATATCTATCGATTCATTTTAAAAAAAATCGCTAAAAAGATCATCGAATTGTGAACAAAACGAGCCCAATATTACAATGGTTCTGACATGCGTATGATTTTATAAAAAATGTTTAAGTTAATATATATTTTAAAATGTTCACGGAAATAGTCTTTAGGGTTATCGGTTCGTTGCAAGGTGAGTCCCAATCGCAGAAAAATAGTACTTGGCGTTATCGATCAGCTGCAAAAATATATTAGTGAATAAATAGGCCCAAGCCCATTTGTGGGTTTAGGGTATTAGGGTTTTACCACTATAAATAGTGGTCAATAAGACAATAATAAATTCATACTCAAGGGGTTTTTTATCTATTCTACATGGTGATCAGACCATTAAGATCCTCAAACCATATTCATAGTTCAATTCCTGCTAAATAAACCTACTACTACCATTCTTCACTAAACTTGTTGTTCTTCCCGGATGCTTAAGACACTCGTCGATGATTCGGAAAAGTATCCCTGTCATAACCCTAAATATCAAAAATAAAAACTAGCCGCCATCGTCATCATCACCAGCCCTCTACAAGGCAAAAGCCTGACAGTCCATCGTCAACCAGCCCATCCTTCTAATATGTATCTGATCTTTTATCTACTTTTCGTCTGATCTGAAGATCTGTTTCCTGTCAATCAAGACAGGTGCTCGCCAGCTATTTATAGTTTTTTTTTTAAGTTTTATTAGTTTGTTTTTATGTTGGTGATTTGTTGCTAAGGTAAACAAGATCCCACCAATCGTATGTCTTGTTGTTTCGATGATCCTCCCGGTTATATTGGTTCTAGACATGGGGTCTCAGTTCATACTTCATTTGGAAAGTTGTCTGATGACAGCTTGTTAGTCGGATGTCTTTCATCGCTATTTTTTCTTTTAATGTTTTTGGTCTTTTTTTCTTTTCTTTTTTCTCGTTTACTACTCCAGTCTGAGCTTTTGCGATTGTATCAACTCGGACTGCGGATGGAGAGTGGTATTCAGTGAATAAATAGGCTCAAAGGCCCGTTTGTGTGGTTTTGGGTATTAGGGTTTTCCACTATAATTAGTGGTCAATAAATAAATCTTCACATCAAGGGGTTTTTTTATCATTCTAACAAAATAATCCTCGCGCTCGCTCCGCCGGCACCCCAACGCACACGAGTGACAACACTCGTTTAAAGTTCAAGAGAAAAATGACAACTAGGTAGATGTATGCTTTTTCTTTTTAAAACAATTCTCGTAGTTTATAACATTTGTCTCTTAATACTCTGTTAATGCCATTAGGCTAGACCGGGTAAAATGTGGATTGTTTTTTCCACCACACAAATCACCATCCACCATGGTGAGTCCCAGATTTCCTCCCCCATACACTAAGCAGGGATTCTTGTTGGTGTGTTGGTGAAAACTCCATCTCCTTCTAGGTGATGATGCGTGAAAATGTTGGGCCATCTTTTTCTTATATCCGTTGCAATTTTAAAAAAAAAAAAATTAAAAACTTTTTTTTCCTATAAATATCACTACTTCACCCTCTTTTTATACAAACTCTCCCACTTTGTTTTTACACAACTTTTCAAAAAAAAACGGCATTCCGCATTTAATCAAAATGTATTCGTGTACGTTTATGGGCTAGATGATGCGTAGAAGAAGGAGAAGAAAGTAGTAGCGTTTTAAGAAGATGTTTATTTAAACGAGCCATTGCGTAATATTAAGATCAGTCGACAAGCTAGGCGTAGTGACGAGAAAAAGCATAACCAGAAGATCGTGTGGTGCTCATAGCGTTTAGTCGCGTTTTTTTCTGATGACCCGAGTTGTACGATGTATACTAGATTCAGCGAAGACGTTCTGAATGGCTCGCCCCTCTTTTTCAACGAGAGTAGTTACTGCAGTAATTAATCCACGATTCATCACTTTCCTAATTAATATTGATTGTACCGAAGAGAAGGCACATTTTCCCCGTTGATTAAAGGACACCTCTGCAAATTCGTTCACTATCTGGCAAAACGGGCGATCGTGAATGTTGTTTTCTAGATTGAGTATATGCAAATAAGTGATGAGATCGTACGTAGGCTCTTGATCATTTTTGTTGAAGAGTTATGGAAATTAATGGGCCTGTCGTTATTGAGAATAAACCAGGTGGACTGATATTGAAAAACTTTTATCGGCATCACGAAAGAAAAGCATGGGTTTCTGGAGATGTTAAGAAAGCCTTGATTGTACTGGATTGAAGAGTGCGTCTTTGGTTGTCCTTACGCGTTTAAAGGGCACTATGTTAGCAACGATCTCTGGTATCGAGATCGTTCATTTTACTAGAAGTTGTTGCGTCACCAAGATTTATGGTATGGCATGCTTTCTTTGGTGTTGTTGGGTCGAACAATGACATCCAACGTTTTAATATACAATCCCTTTTATTTAAACGATCTCAAATACTCGGCTAGAGCGCGTTAGGATCCTTTTGGGCTAAAAACAACTCGTAAGTACAATACGACGTAGGATACACTATCTGGTTATTGGGATATATTCACAGAATTGGCAGCATCGTTAAGACGATTCCAGAACCAGCTGATGATGACCAAAGCGAATTTTATATAAGGATATAGCAAGGATTCGGCGAGGGAAAGATGTGAACGAGCGTTTGGTGTTCTTAACGAAGAAATGGGCTGTACTAGTCAATCTCACAACGAGCGCTAAAGAAAGAAAGAATTGTTAATATGATGCTACACACTGCATCAACATTACTCATAATATGATATCGCAACATACAAACAAGTTGCAATATCTCCCAAAAATACAATAATGGTTCACCAGGGAAGAATCAGCCGGAAGACTTGCTACGAAACGTAAACAAATGGATATAAGAGTTATGAGTTGGTATAGGATTCATCATAAGTGTCTATCTTAAAACTTCGACACGATTTGATCGATCCTTCGTCTAGTAATGTTTAGTTTTAGCTTTGTTTGTTTGTATTTATTATGTGATTTTTTATTTTCAGCCATTGTTTACTTTTTTATGTAATGTTTTTAATTATATGAATAAAAAGTTTTTAATTTATTTTACGTTTTATTAATTTCGTACGTTTACCGTTTTTTTAGTTTATGATGAAAGTAATTAAATAAAAAAAATGGTGCAGGTACCGGTGAGGTTATTTTTTTTTTTTTTTTGGGTGGGTAAGGTGAGTTGTTATTAAGTGTGTTTGGTGAGTGATTAAAAAAATTGGAGAGAAAAAGCTTGATCATTGTGCGCTAATGTGTTAGATGAAAACATCACCACCACTCCATTCTGCCCCTTATAAAGATTAGCAATTTCATTATACTTAGTAATGATTGTTTTTCTTTGTACCAGTCTGTTGTCAAAGTTTCTTGAATGGAATACATTGTTATAAGGACAAAAAAATCAAAACAGAGTTGATAACTAAGCATAATAACGATTGGTGTATAGCCGTGAGAAGTAGTAGTTGCTGTCCATGTGATGTCACACTGCCAGGGTTGGGGCTAGAAAGAATGGTTCAAAGTCTGGGAAAGTAACCAGACAGACAGACTAGATATCCTTTGTCCATTTTTGTCCCTACAAAAACTAAAACACTTTTTTTACCTGAAAAGATGCCACAGAGTTTGAG
Source organism: Tanacetum coccineum (assembly GCA_026074375.1). NCBI lineage: Eukaryota > Viridiplantae > Streptophyta > Magnoliopsida > Asterales > Asteraceae > Tanacetum > Tanacetum coccineum. The sequence goes on from BQNB010211252.1 coordinate 5,740, forward strand.
GTTTCACAGGAATAAACTGTTTAAGCTGACCACTATGAGGCGGTCGACTGGTCTAGGTCGACGTCGATCGGAGTCCGTCGCCTCCATAGTGAAATAGACTCGGTCGCCTATCTAAGTCGGCCGGAGATCCGAATATGTTTTTCTGGTTGGGCATAAGATCTTTATTTTCAAAGTAAATACTTATCAGACGCTTTTTTTGTTTGTATATAATAAAAAATAGAATTAAGGTCGCCTCATAGTCGGCACTAGGTCGCCGGGGAGAGAGCAAAAGCTGATTGTGGCTGCCCGGGAAAGGTAAAGGAGGAAAAATCTAGGTTCGCCGACCACGCGTCCTACATAGTGGGCTCGCCTTAAGTTAACATAAGCTTGGGACTCGGTTATACGCTAGGTTGTTGCATAATCAAATTTTTTAAGGTTTAGCAAAGAGTGTTATTTTAGTGTCAAATCTAATGAGTATATTCTTGATAATCTGTCTTAAAAGTTTCCTGTTAAGTTAACTAATCTTTTCCAACTTTTTTGCGTAGAATTGTTTTGATTTGTTATAAAAAAAAATTGTATGGCAGTTGGATTTGTGATAATTTAAAGGAATTAGGGATAAAGTGTGAAAAAAAATAAACGATGAACATGAGAAGAAATCAAACTAACATTTAAGATACACATTATAATAAAATAGCATCTCTTTTTAAAATCATATCTTATTTTGATTTAAGTGTGCGGCTAAAAATCTTTCTTAACTATTCTTCATTTTAGTTTTTTGTATACCGATCCTTTACCTCTTGATTTAAAAAAGCGGATTCCTCGTTTTTTAAAGTAAGCTATGAATGTGAATACCATACTCCACTCGTCTTATGATAAGTGTCTATAATCTTGTTTTGAGTTGCTTCAATATAAGTGTCAACTTTGTATTTCAATGACTGAAAAAAGTTGATTGATGGAGATTATAGTTAGTGAGATTTTTTAAAACTTTATGCATTTTAAAAATAGGCATAAACTATGAAACTGAAATCATCTTGAAAAATAAGGAATGAGAATTTATCTAGTATTTTTAAATCATTAACCAATCATTATGACTAGGAGTGATAGTTACCGGTTAAACATGCTACGTTTATCTGAATAATAAAATGAATCTATATCTATACTATATATAAAGAGTTTACATTTTATTATTCAATATGGAAAAATTAACAAAACTATATATGGAAACTATAATTTTTTCAGATTAAATTTCAATCCAACTTATGATTTACAATTCTATTGACGAAAGTTTAACAACCATAATATATCATTAATGGATCCTTGTAACGTTTTGTGTAGCTAAATTATCCTTATAACTATATATTGTTATAAAATCATGTTGCTATGCAGGAGTATTTGCCTAGTTATATACGTATACTATATGGATTATTTTTCATGCATTAATTAGCTAAGACATTAAAAATTATGCATTACAAAAAATAAATTATAAAGTATAAACTAATTAAATACAACTTATTAACACATTCATCTATTTACTTTTCAACTTTTTTAATTAATGTTAGTTTTAAAACATATCCAAAATAAAAAAATACATGTTATTATACATATTGTACAAATTTATAATATATAAAAAGTTTCATACAATTCATATGCAAACAAGTTTATGATACATATGATTTTGAAAACCGGACAGGATCGGACCAACGGGTTCAACCGGCTGGTGTAGCCGGGAACCAGAGTCGCCACCAGTTCGGCTAACCAATTCAAGTTGTCTGAATACGAATTGTGGAGGACCGGTAGATTCTGTAAAAACGTGTAAATCGGGCTGGACATTAACTTTTTTTTGTTTTTCTCCGGTTAATCAACGCGTCATTGTTATTTTGTTAGTACATGGACTTTAAATACATGATACGTGTCATCGTAGCACGAGTAGCATGCTAGATATAAGGTAAATAAGATATAGCATCCATTAGTTTTACATTAAAATTCGAAGTTAAAGGCTGTGCTATGAGTTTCCATTATTTTAATATCCGTGACATTATTACACATGGGTCTTTTAACAAAAATGTTAATATGCATTAACGTGTCACTATTATTATATATGCTATAATGGGACGGATTTCATTGTTTTACGTCAAACTAATTAATGAATTCCGTCAACACAAAGACAAGAAATTATGAGTGATCAGAAACATAATAATCAAACAAGTGACGAAGATCAATGTCATGTGTAATGTGACAGCTTCATATGTGATGGTGGAATAAACTCATTTCTTGATGTTCATATATTTTTTTTCAAAATTACAAGAACACAAACATAACAAATCAAGCAAGCTACATTAACGAATCGACTTGACAACAATCACCTACACTCGAATCAAATAATGATATCATAAAATGAAAATCCGACATACCGAAATGCAACTCCAACACACCAAACCTACCAAACATAATGACACTAAAGGCAAATACCCACCAGAAAGTCTGCTTGGTTTATCTGCTTGGTGTAGCTTATTTGCAGACTTAGTCTGCTTGGTTTATCTTATTTGCAGACTTAAGTCTGCTTGGTTTAGCTTATTTGCATACTTAAGTCTGCTTGGTTTAGCTTATTTGGACTAGTTTAGCTTATTTGCAGACTTAAGTCTGCTTGGTGTAGCTTATTTGCAGACTTAAGTCCGTGGAAAGAAACCAAGCTGGACTTTCCAATGTCAAATGTTTTCTTAGTTTGGTAACTATTCTGATTTTTTTTTTTTGCAGAAATAATTGTGCTTTCAAACAGCTGCTCATATGACAACAAAGGTGTGTCTATTAATGGGCCACCAATACAAGGATTGCTAGACTAGTATAGATATGACAATGTTGAGGAATATCTAAAGGATACATTCCCAAGTAGTACAGACGAAGATACACCAGATAATGATACCACAGACAAGAATATCAATGATGAGGATATCATTGATGTATCTTACTCTTCAAAGTCTAAAGGTAAATATGTACCAGTTGGAAAGAAAGCCAGTCAAAAAGTCATCTGCAAAAGCTCTATTCCAATCACATGATGTGTTCTTGGAGTAGCAAATGTTCAAACATGAGATGATATTATTAAAAAAATTGGAAACATGAAACCTGGGAATTGTGTAGACAAAGGAAAGGGGAAAAAAGGTTTGAAGTTAAAGCTGATTCTGATGTTTATGGTTGCTGATGTTGCTTGTTTAATGAAATATCTAAGTAGTTATCTGTTATGTATGTGTACTCTCTTTTGTTTATAGTAACTTATGTTGTTGATGTTGCTGAACAATGGCATGTTTAGTTGATGATTTGTTTCTGTAAGCTAATGAAATTCCTAAGTCTAGGTTTGCTTATGTTTCTCTTTTTATTAAATTTGTATTCTTAGATATGGGTCATACTGGAAAATGTTAGACAATGAAAACCTCCGTTGGTATGATTTATTATTGAGCCACAATATATAGAGTAGAAACATAAGCAAACCTTAATGGACCCAAACCCACAAGTCGGGCTTGGACTTAATTATCCATTAATACTCCCCCGCAGTCCGAGCGGCAAAACCGCGAAAGCTCGGACTGAAGCAGATGACAAAATAAAACATCAAAACAAACAAACAATAAAACAATACGAATATGATTGTATGAATTTGTGACCTTAACATAAATCACCAACACAAATCACGGTTGTGTGGATTTGTGACATTTGCACAAATCACCAACACAAATCACGCGCGGTTGTGTGGATTTATAACCCTAGCACAAATAACACAAATCACTAACAATTGACAAAACATAATTTTTTCTTTTAAATAAAAGAAAAACTATTATGCTAATAAAGAGACTAGATTAATTATCCTAGCAATATATCCTTTGTTCCGTGAGTAGGATCGTATTTCATTGTTGTTACTTCATCTGATCTACGTAGCCGCCATTCTTCTTTTTTTTCCTTTTTTTAAGGGTTAAAGGGTGGTGGTTAGAGTTTGACGGGGTGGTTTGGGGAGGTGGCTCAACGTAGCCACCTAGGTCTTAGGATCAGACCCGCTCCGATACCATGTTAGACAATGAAAACCTCCGTTGGTATGATTTATTATTGAGCCACAATATATAAAATAAAAACATAAGCAAACTCTAATGGACTCAAACCCACAAGTCGGGCTTTGGCTTAATTATCCACTAATAAATGATATGAGTCACATACAAGATTGTAAGGACATATTTTGTGATAAAAAAGCTTTTGTGATATGGGTCACATACAAGATAAATGATATGGGTCACAATGATTAAAGGAAAAAAAAGTTATAAAAGAAAAAAGGAAATATTGTGGTGTAGTGGGTAATACTGACTATTGTGAGAAATGATAAAAGTTTGTTCTTTTTGCTGATGTGGCACTCAAAACAGTCACATTACATATTTTAACAAGTCATAACAACTTCATTCTCTATTACATTTTCATTTTGTATGATTCAGTTTCAGTCATATCAAATGTGCTCCAAGA
>BQNB010211253.1:0-10212 GCA_026074375.1 Tanacetum coccineum
CATATTTTAAGCTTGTAATATGGAAAGGACGCCTCAGCACTTTACAACGTAAGACCTCATATGGTTATGCCGTAAAATCTTTAAAACTATAAATAGAGGCCTCATTTAGACACTTAGACATCAACCATTCTACAACAGTTCCAAGGGGAGATCAAGGCCTCCATAGCTTGAAGAATTCCATTTGAAGTCCGAGAGAGATCACACTTTTCTTACTTTTGTATTTAATCGTTCATAAACTGCATCTATAAGAATTATGAGTTTTCAACCCAAGATTACCTTTATTAACTCTTGTTGTGTTGTTGCTATGAGCGGCTAAGCACATCAAGTGCTGGCCTAGTCATGAATTTACTATCGTTATAATGTTTGTTTCCTGTTAGATTATGGTTTCGTTGGATATCCTTTGACTATCGTGTACCCTTGGGTTTTGGTAGTATTACGGGTGGTTTAGATCATGCTAATCCTGTTATTATATTACTAATTGAACATAGGATTAGCAGGGGTACTAGGGTAGGTTTGGAACCCTATCCCTAGTATAGGAACTAACCAAGTTACCGCCTCTATCACTTAATATACTTAAAAAGCACAGGAACTCTTTCAGAGAGGGTTAGTAATCTGTATAGGTTATTAGACTAGTTCTTAGGATAGTTGGGATCAATCACAATAACCTGGTTGCCCTACCTTCGTGACTTTCGGGGGATTCGCGTAACCTTTGGGGGGTAGAATGTAACCTTTGCCCTTTTTGTGTTCTGAATATTTCATTAATAGTCCTTTGACTATTTGACTTTTGTCAGTTTATTCAGATTTTGTACCGTGTTGACGGTGGTGATTTTATGAGATATGTGATGATTTGAGGTTTATTGTGATTAATAATCCCTTTTGGAAGGTATTGTTGTGTTATTTGTATTTCGGGTGGTTCGACCCGCGAATGTTGAGAAATGCCGAAAAACGAGTTCGACACGTCCGTTAATGTCCAAATGAGTTGTGAAAGGGTTTAAAGTGAAAATATGTCATGTGAATACTCTAGGTTAATGGAAAAGTATTTTTAAAGTGAATAAAAATGCTATTTAACTTTGGGGTAAATTTTACGGTTGAGTTTTACGAGTATTTAAATGATTCCGACACGAAAAGAAAGGCCCGAGACCCCATGGGATACCATGGCCGGTCAAATGGTCAAGAGTGGAGACATGGAGGCTTAATTTTAACTAACATGTCTAAAGTGGTACATAATATGCTTTCCTTATCCATAATCCTTATCATTTTCATATAAAAAATACACACTTTGGTGTGTGCTCTCTTCACGTCCGCCACCTACCACCACAATCCACCATAAAATTTTCAAATTTGATCGAGAACGTGATATTCCTGGTTGATACGAGTGTTTGTGTATTTATTTAAACAACGTTTAGGTTGTCCGGTTCGTGTCGAAATATATATTTTTGAAGATTTTCTTGTAAATTTTCAAATTTAAATTTCATTTGTCCTTTTGAGTTTATTTTGATGCATAGATGTTAGTTGTACAAGTTGATCGTCGTGAAAATTGATTTTTGGAAGCGAAACGAAAGAAAAAGGGTGTGTTTGGTTCGTGTAAAAAGAAAAGGAAAAAGAGGGTTTTTGTAGTTTTGATGGCGTGGTCGTGATGGTTGAATAATATATGTTGCTAGATAGCTTATTTTTTATAATAGCTTGTATGGCTTATTCGGGCTTATTTTTAAGCTATTTCTTGGCTTATATGGGTTTTTGTAGTTTTGATGTCGTGGTCGTGATGGTTGAATAATATCGTTCCTAAAAAATAGTCCACAACATACGGGTCATGTCGAAATTTCGTAAAAAGTTTATACTTAAAAATTTTCCTAAAAACATGATTTTTAATTTTAAATAATAAAATATCATTTAATTATTTTATTTATTTAATAAATTCACTAAAAGACGAAAAATATAATTTTTCTTAAAACTTCTCTAATGTGTTTATTATGAGTAAACGTTTCATTTTTGACCGTATTATGATTATTTTGATGTGACTAAGGTTACCGAATGGACTAGTCGAGATATATTTATAATTATTAATTATAAATATTTATTTATATTACTTATCTATTTTCTCTAAATAGTATAAGTATGTAATATCGGGGAATGAGATTGATATGATTGTGGAAATAAGTCGTCAACCATCACACCACTAAAAAAGTTTTGGGTAATTGTACAACGCGTCTAAAACTCTATGCATCAAACGTGAAGATTGTTTTGGAATTGGATAATTAAAATTGGGAAATTAACTGGACTAGGCCGTGTGCGGATGTCGTTGCATTTGCTTGTGTGATTGAGATTGGGTTGCTAAAGACTTGCTTAAGGTGAGTTCTCGTAGCCCCACTTTTTACTGGTTTTTCCGTTGGGGGAAAATGATACTCAAATGTGTTTTGAAATGTTTTGAATTGATCTGTGCGAAATGTGGTTTTGTTTTTGGGACAAGATATATGCTTATGACTGCTATGTAAATATTATGTGTTGATTACTTGCATGTACTGTGTTTGGCATGGCAAAGTTCTGTGTGGTACTTTAATGTGTTGTGTTTGGCATGCAAGGTTCTGTGTGGTTCGCCCTAATATAGTGCTCCAGCTGGTAGGCCCTTTAGGTGCGTTAGTGATATATTATGATTGACTAGCGGGGATGCTATGTCTTGGATTGTTAGCATATATTCACTGTCATATAGCACTATTGTCCACTATTGAAGTATTGGCATAACTTTTGGGTTTAAGGTCAAACCTACGAGCTCACCAACATTATTGTTGATGTTTTCGAGTATTATTTTCAGGTGAAGTGAAAGAAGAGTAGTTTGGTGATTGTGATAGCAGACTTAGAAGTATCCCGTATGGATTTTCGTTTGAAGTCTTGCTTTGTTTGTTGATTGGTTTAGAATCTGTAAGTTTGGATTAAGTTTGGATTATGATCCCCTGTGTGACTAGGATGGAAGTCGGTTAGCTTTGTATTTATTGTGTGTATACCCTAGTTTTTTAGGGTTTTTGGCTATGGGTTTTGTGAGAGATGGAAAATGATAACATAAAGGAAACCATTCTTAGGAGTTGTTTAGCGGCTAGGATTAAAAACATTGATGGTAAGATCTTGGGTAAAGATGGGAAGCCATTAAGGACTGCCTTTCGACGTGTGCAGTTTGATAATGAACATGATGTCGAATCAGGTGCAAACCCTAATTCTGCGTCTAGTTCTAATGATGACCTTGGTAATGAGAACCCTAGTTCTGCGTCACTAACTAAGGGTTCTTTTGCAGCTGTTGTGACTTATGATGTTGCCACTCCGGTAACTAAGTCCAAATTTAGGACACTAATTAATGACGAACAGGTTGCTAATGCGGATGTTGTTCTTCCAGTGGCTACACTATCTGCTGCTCAACTAAGGTATGTGAATTCTTTAGTTGGGTATTTTGTGGGTAAGAACGTCGCGTTTCCTCTTGTCCAGAATTACCTTACCAACACATGGGGTAAGTTTGGATTCCAGAAGGTTATTAAAGATGAGGATGGATTTCTCTTCTTTAAATTCGCTTCCTTGACTGGTTTAAATCCGCTTCCTATTATACTTACTAAGTGGTCGCCAAGCTTGTCATTAACAAAGGACCAGGTCACGAAAGTTCCTGTATGGGTGAAGATGCACAAAGTTCCTGTAGTGGCTTATTGTGAAGACGGTTTAAGCCTAATTGCAACTCAAATAGGTAAGCCTGTGATGCTTGATGCGTTCACTAATAACTTGTGTTCTGATCCATGGGGGAGAATGGGATATGCACGTGCTTTAATTGAGGTTAGTGCGGAAAAGGAGCGGAAAGAAGAAGTTATTATGGCTATACCTGATGTGGAAGGTAAGGGATACACTAATGCGCACATTCAAGTCGAGTACGAATGGAAGCCTCCTCTATGCTGTGATTGTCATGTGTTTGGCCATAATACTGACCAATGCCCTAAACGAGTTGCTGAATCTGCTAAGTGAGTGTGGAAGAGAAGAATGATGGGTTCATAATGGTTACAAACAGGAAAAAGAAAGGGAAGCAAACTCAGAATACTCCGGCAAGAAATATTGAAGGTGTGAAGATGAATAAACCTAGAAGTACCTTTGTTTACCGTCCTAAAATCTCTGAACTGGCTCGTACTATAGAAACTGAATCTGAGAATATTGACCTCTTCAAGCTTAAGAACCAGTTTGATTCGCTCCGTAACCAAGATGATACAATAATGGAAACAGAAGTGGGTGATTCAACTGAATAAAGGGACTACTGTTAATGATTCAGATTCAAAAAGTGAGGTAGAGGAATTAGAGGTGAATGAACAACCAAAGGGGGCAAGCACTTCCTCCATAGATGTTTCCAATGTTTAGCATAGCCGCCTGGAATATAAGGAGATTGAACCGTCCCCTCAAACAATTAGAGGTTAGGCATGTTGTTAATGAGAATCGTTTAAGTGTTTGTGCGATTTTAGAATCGCATGTTGATATTTCTTCTATTTCTAAGATCTGTTCTAAGGTGTTTCGAACATGGGATTAGACCTCTAATGCTAGCCTTTGCTCCAAAGGATGTCGTATTATTCTTGGTTGGAACATGGACATTGTTAATGTAGTGGTTGTCTCTCCATCTAGTCAAGTCATGCACGTTAAGATTATCCACAAGATTTCTGTAAAGCAACTTTTTTTGTTTTTTTGTTTATGCAAGTAATTATCCTTCCACACGAAGAACTTTATGGTCTGATCTTGAGATTCATAAGCTTGTTACCCGTGGTGTTCCTTGGACTCTTATGGGGGACTTCAACGTGGCTTTGACCTTGGAGGACTACTCATCTAGCTCGTCTAAGTTGTCTTCTGCCATCAGGGATTTTAAAGAATGTGTCTATAACATTGAAGTTATGGACGTTAATAGCTCTGGATTGCAATTCACATGGAATCCGAAACCAAAAGGAGAGGGTGGGCTGATGAAGAAGTTGGATCGTATTATGGGGAATACCGAATTCATTGATGCATTTCTAGGTTCATATGAGTTGTTTCAACCATATAGGATATCGGATCACTCACCCGCGGTTTTACATATCCCTAATCTGCCTTGTTGTAAGCCAAAGCCTTTCAAATTCTTTAATTTTCTTGCTCACAAAAGGCAGTTTAAGGAGTTGGTCTCTAACGCTTGGAATATGAGTGTAGAGGGTCATAAAATGTTTCAGGTGGTGTCTAAGTTGAAATCTCTCAAGAAGCCATTTCAAAAACTTTTGCATGACCATGGCAATCTGCATGACCGTGTTAACAAGCTTAGGATGGAGCTTGATCCTGTTCAAAAAGCCTTGGATCTGAATCCTAGTGATGTTTGTCTTAGAGAAGAAGAGGCGATTTATGTTCAAGCGTTTGTGGAAGCAAAACTGGATGAGGAGCGGTTTTTAAAGCAAAAAGCGAAAATCAAGTGGTTAGATGTGGGGGACTCGAACTTCGCATACTTTCACATGTCGGTTAAGTGCCAGAACCATAGAGGTCGTATTGATACTATTATGAATTCGGCAAATAAGGAGGTTACGGGGATGAATGTGGCTGATGTGTTTGTGTCCCATTATGAAATGTTTCTTGGAGGTGATATGTCTTGTGACATGGTTAATACTGATGGTTTATTTGTAAAGTAGGTCTTGGGTGAATCTAGTATTAATATGGTAAAACTGGTCTCGGATGAGGAGATTAAAGCTGCAATGTTTAGTATTGGTGATGATCGTGCTCCTGGTCCATATGGTTTCTCATCGGCTTTTTTTAAAAAAGGGTGGGATATTGTTGGTGGTGATGTTTGTCATGCCATTCGTGATTTCTTTGTTAATGGCATATTGTTGAAGGAGATTAACCATACGTTTATTGCTTTCATTCCTAAGGTTCCTACTCCTCTTAAAGTTGATGATTTCAGGCCCATTTCGTGTTGCAATGTCCTTTATAAATGCATTAGTAAAATTCTTACTAATCAGATTATAAATGGAATTAAGGAGGTGGTTAGTGATAACCAATCGGCGTTTGTTCTGGGTAGGCGAATCTCGGATAATATTTTAATTACTCAGGAGCTTATGCATAATTACCATAGAAATAGGGCCCCCTCGATGTGCGTTCAAGATTGACATCCAGAAGGCTTATGACACGATTGATTGGCGTTTTTTGGGGTGTGTCCTTGCATGTTTCGGTTTTCACTCTCGTATGATTAAGTGGATTATGGCTTGTGTCACCTCTACTTCGTTCTTTTTGAGCTTAAATAGCGATATTCATGGTTACTTTAAAGGAAAGAGAAGGTTAAGGCAGGGTGATCTGCTTTCGCCTTATCTCTTCACGTTAGTCATGGAGGTTTTAACCTTGATGATTAATCGAAGAGTGAATCTGTCCAATGGGTTTCGATATCATAAGCATTGTGAAGAATTGCACCTTCTTAATGTTTATTTTGCAGATGATCTCTTTATCTTTTCTCGGGGGGATGTTGAATCTGCCCGTGTTATTATGGAGGCTCTTGAGGAGTTTAAATGTACTTCTGGACTGGTTCCAAGTCTTCCCAAAAGTACGGTGTTCTTTTTTAATGTCTCTAATCATGTCAAGCTTGCTATCCTTAGTATTATGCCATTTTTTGAAGGAGACCTCCCGGTTAAGTATCTTGGTGTTCCTCTTATTTCGTCTCGGCTCCTCAATAAGGATTGTAAAATTCTCGTTGATAGAGTTAAAAATAGGATTGGAGATTAGAAAAACAAGTCCTTGTCGTTTGCTGGTAGATTGCAACTATGTAGTTTGGTTCTCTCCTCAATGCATGTTTATTGGGCTTCGGTTCTTATGCTTCCTAAATGTATTATTTATGATATTCAAAGTCTTATTCGTGGTTTCCTTTGGTGCAATGGTGAGTTGAAAAGAGGGCGGGCCAAGGTAGCGTGGGATGATATTTGCCTTCCTAAACAAGAGGGAGGGCTAGGCCTTCGTAGATTGGATGTGTTTAACATGGCTTTGATGTCGACTCATATTTGGAACATTGTTTCTAATAAGGAGTCTCTTTGGATGCGATGGATCCATACTTATAAAATCAGAAACCGGTCTTTTTGGAGCCTTCCTCTTACGAAGGATGTTAGTTAGGGATGGCTTAAGCTTCTTCAACTTCGTGAGCAGGTTAGACCATTCCTTTGGGTAAAACTTAGTAATGGGAAATCCTCTTCGATTTGGTATGATTCTTGGTGTGCTTATATTCCTCTAATTAATTTTATATCACCTCGTGACATCTATAGAGAGGGTTTTGAGCTTAGTAGTAAGGTGGCTGATTTGGTTGTTAATAATGCATGAAGTTGGCCGCAAACTTAGATTACAAAGGCTCTTATCTTATTGCATATTCCAGCCCAGAATTTGGACGTTCACAGCCATGACGCATATAGGTGGAGAGGCCTGAATGGTTCCTTTTCTGATTTCCTGGTCAACCGTGCATGGGATGCTTTTAGACCCCGTGGTAATGAGGTGCCTTGGTTCAAAATTATGTGGTTTCCGCATTCTATTATGCGACATTCATTTCACCTTTGGTTAGTAATGATGAATAGTCTTAAAACCCAAGATCGGTTGAGGCAATGGGATGTTGGTAACAACGTCGATCTAAACTTGCTGGTATGTCCTCTTTGTAGTGCTCAACAAGATTTTCATGCTCATTTGTTCTTCGAGTGTGCATACTCGTCTCAGGTTTGGAAACTTGTTCGTCCTCTTGCTGATATGGAGAGTGTTCAACCAATTCTACATGATATTATCTCCTATATTCAGCCTATGGCTCATAAGCGAACGGTGAGAAGCATTTTTGGTAAGCTTATTTTGGCTGTTGCCACTTATTTTGTGTGGTTGGAGCGCAATAATCGTTTGTTCAAGAAGGCTAAGTGTACCCTGGTAGAGTTAAAGGATGTCATCATGATCACGGTTCGTCTTAAACTTCTTTCGTTTCGTTTCAAGAACTCGGCGAAGGTGCGTGAGCTGCTTGACCGTTGGAAGTTGCCTACAGATTTTAGGCTTTAAGATGGTTAAATGTTTCTGATGTATTTGATTAGTTGTTCATTAGTTTATGTATGGTTGATTGATATTTCAAGTTTGGAAGTTAGGAATGGAAAACTAGGATGTTTCTTAGTTGGTTCGATCTCCATTTGGGGCATGTCTCATTGGAGTTAGGGGTAGTTCAAGCTAAGGCTTGAGGTTAATGTGGTACTTAACCATATTCCATTGTACTTAAACGCTTTTGTGATTAATATACTTTACCGGGGTAACCCATTACCCAAAAAAAATGATCCCCTGTGTGGGCATGTGAATAATTGTAAGAAGTTGTGGATTTTTAGTTGCGATTTAGGACATCACTTGAGTTTGTTCAAGGTTGATGGTCTTCATAGCACTTGGAGTTTATGCAATGTAGTTTTCTCTATTTTGTATCTTATGTTATGATTGATCATTATGTTGCATTCTTGAGTTTTTGTCATTATCGGGGTGTGACAGATTGGTAATCAGAGCCAAGGTTATAGAGAACTAGGTGGATTGGCCTAGACTATAACCTAAGATCCGTCGTCTAGTTGCGTATAGGATCTATATGCGCGGTGTTCCGCTTTTGTATGCTTTTGTGTGTTCGCGGTTTAGTGCTTTAGTTATGTCAGTCATTGAAATGTGTAAGCTCAATATTGAATATGATTGGGAAAGGATGCGAATATAAGTACGGTGGCCAACGTAGTTATAAGCGTATCCCAACTCACTCATACTTAGTAATGTTGTTCACACAAATCGATGTTGACATCGTAGGGTGGTGTTATGTGTGTATCGGTATGTATAGTAAGATATTCTATATATATATATATATATATATATATTAGTCTTCCCACTTACCTAACATTGCCCATGTTCTCCCTTGTATAGATAATACCGCCAAGAATGAGGACCCGAAGTGCTGGCCGGCCTGTTGCTAAATCACTAGGAGGGGGAACGGGTGAACGGGTTGGTAAAGGTGGAAGGGGTAGAAGACCTAGGGAAGGTAATGATGAGCGTGTTGATAATTTAAATGGTCAAGGAAATGACCAAGGCATGGGAGCTAATGGGGGTATAGAGGGAGCCATTGGGAATGTAGAGGGAGCCAATGGAGAAGCGCCCGACTTCTCAACGATCATTGCCTAACAATTGCAAAACCTCTTACCCGCCATGTTGGCTCAGGTTAGTAACCGAGGAAATGTTGGAAATCAGAATGGTAATGTGGTTAATGAGAACATTCAAGAGAACGGTGGGAATGTGATAGTAAATGACAACTGGGTAGGTTGTTCATATAAGGAGTTCTTAGCTTGTAACCCTAAGGAATATGATGGTAAGGGAGGTGCTGTAGTTCTTACTCGTTGTATTGAGAAAATGGAGTCTGTGCATGATATGAGTGGTGTAGTATTGACCAAAAAGTAAAATACACTGCTGGTTCATTTGTGGGTAAGGCTTTAACGTGGTGGAACTCTCAAATCCGCACTTCTCAATTCTGACCATATCTTTAATGAGATTGCATAACTCCTCCAAACTTCTATGCCTATCTTGAAAAGTCCTGAAATTGCGTTCTTGCCAAACCATATACACAGTAGCCCCCAAAACTAATCTTTGCAAAATACTCCAGATTGAATTATTTATAGGCCTCTTAAGAATATATTCAACAATATCATGCCAGCTGTTTGGGGGGCATAATCAAGTCTGACCATGCTTTTCAATTCACACCAAATACCTTTTGGAAAGTCACAAGCAAAAAACAAATGATTGTGACTATCAGGCACTTTACCACAAAACACACAAACTTTATTAACATTCATATCTAGTTTTGTCATCACGTCATGCGTTTTCAGCTTACCAAGAATTGCAAGCCAAAGCATAAAAGAATGTCGAGGGATGCATTGGCTGAACCAGACAAGCTTAGACCACGAAACCATATTACTCTTTTCACGAATATCTTCCCAAACATTTAAAACAGAAAAGTCAAGAAATTTACCATTATCAGATCTCCAACACACCTTATGGTCTAGGGTCTAGGGTCTAAGGTTTAGGGTTAAGGGTTTAGGGTTTAGGGTTTAGGGTTTAGGTTTAGGGTTTGGGTTTTGGGTTTAAGGTTTAGGGTTTAGGGTTTAGGGTCTAGGGTCTAGGGTCTAGGGTTTAGGTTTTAGGGTTTAGCGTTTAGGGTTTAGGGTTTAGGGATTAGGG
>BQNB010211261.1:0-10212 GCA_026074375.1 Tanacetum coccineum
GTTCTTTTAGAAACTTAAATGAAGCATCGAGGTTTCAGATGTGGCGGGTGTAAAAGGTTGTTACGGTCGTTGTGAAGGTAGATGTTTGATTAGGGTCAGGAAGTAAAATAACGTTTAACATCTCGTACATGTTACTGATGTATCTCGTAATGTATCAGTGTATCTCAGCATTTTATCGTCATTTTATTTATATATCAATGTATCAATATATCTCGTCATTTTAATGTATCAATGTATCCCGTTATTTTAATGTATCAATGTATCATGTTATTTTTATATAATAAAATTTTATCGTCAATTTATAAAAGCTTTCGTCATGTATCAATGTGTCGGTCAGTGTATATATAATAAAATTTTATCGTCATGTAGAAAATTTTATCTCGTAACATATCAATGTATCTTGTCATTTTAATGTATCAATGTATCCCGTTATTTTAGTGTATCAACGTATTATGTTATTTTTATATAATAAATTTTTATCGTCAATTTATAAAAGCTTTCGTCATGTATCAATGTGTCGGTCATTGTATATATAATAAAATTTTATCATCATGTATAAAATTTTATCTCGTAACGTATCAATTTATCAATGTATCTCGTCATTTTAATGTATCAATGTATCCCGTTATTTTAGTGTATCAACGTATCATGTTATTTTTATATAATAAAATTTTATCGTCAATTTATAAAAGCTTTCGTCATGTATCAATGTGTCGGTCATTGTATATATAATAAAAAAATTTAGTCATGTATAAAATTTAATCGCGTAATGCATCAATGTATCATGTTATTTATATGTAATATAATTTTAACGTCATTTTTATAGAGAAATTCCTCATATATTAACGGATCGTCAAATTATATATAATCAAATTTTATAAAAAAACAAAAAAATTCTACTAGTGATGTTATTTAAAAAAATGGTAGTTATGTTATGTAGAAAACATCTGGTACATAATTAAAATTTTTGGTACAATCACAATCCCCAAAGTTGTAGATACTCTTCTTAATTTTTTATGATGTGAATTAAATTTTAAAGGCTTGAATTACGGGAGAAATGCAACTATTATGATTAAAGTCTGAGCATCAAATCAAAACGCTATTTTATTTACTAAAATGTGCTACATAAAGACCTTCATGTTTTAGTTTATTACATAAATGCCATTCTTTAAATGTTATTCCCATCTAGTACAAAATAATAGATCTAATGGTTCTAGTTGGTTCTTATTTTAACAATTTTAAGTTTGTTCTCACAATAACCCTCCTCTCTCTCTCTCTCTCTATATATATATATATATATATATATATATATATATATATATATAAATGTGATGAAAAATAAAGCCAATGCGCTATATGAAGATGAAGGAAGATAAAGTTTTTGAGATATCGATTAGCCAATGTGCTAAGACGTGATATACTTATATGGTTATCGATGTATGTTGAAGATGAGTTTGTAACTATAATCATTTTCGGGTTTGCGGTTTGATTGGTGACTAGCAACATTGGGACTTAGTCTTTTGGCTCGCGTATTATGATCTCGTTTTCCTTTACACATAAAATATCCGATGCCTTATCCATACCCCTTACTAGCCCGAAGCCTAACATTGTAACCCAATAAAAGTCCTCTTTAGATGTGTACACTTGGTGCTTACGCCCCATCGGTTTTTGTTTTGTTTTTATCTTTCTTTTCTTTAATTTGCTTGAGGACAAGCAAACCCTTAAGTGTGGGGGGTGTTTGCGCCTTTTGCGCTCATTGCCTTTTGCGCTCATTTATAAAAAAACAAACAAACAAAAATATGTCGATATTTTCAACAAAAAAAATTAAAAAAAATTCTAATTTTTTTCCATTTAGGTATTTTCTTTCTAGATTTCTTTTCTTATATTTGCTTGGGGGCAAGAAAATTTTCTTTTACCTGCTCGAGGGCGAGCAGAACTTAAGTGTGGGAGAATTTGATAACGCTCAAATTGAGTATATTCTTAGTAGCGTTATCCGTACTTTTGTATATGATATTTGGCTATTTTTATATGCTTTTGTTACTTAATTGTACCAAAGTGTGTTTGCAAGTATATTTGTAGCCAAGTATAAGAGAAGCAAGAAAAAGACAAAGAAAAGAAGTAAAAACGAAGTTTAGTACAAGTACGAAGAATCCCGCATCAAGAACAAGCTCGGGAAGCATTTCGAGAGCAAAAGAGTCAACCATACAAGCTTCCAAGGCCCATGATAGAGTTTAAATAAAATTTTATTGATTTATAATGACCCACGACCATGTACGACTCGAACGGGAAGTTAATACGCAAAATCAAGAAAAAAATATTTTTTGGTCGTAAGGCTAGCCGCCCGGCAGGAGCTCTTGCCGCCCGGCTGGAGTAGTGCCGCCCGGCAGAGGGGTGTGCCACCCGGATCTTGGTGCCTACATTTTTCTACTTCATACTTGAAGACTCATGACGAATCAAGAAAGATCTAGACCCTCTTAGCCGACTTTGGACAACCCTTGAGCCCAAGAAAAACCTTGGAACCGCCATAATAAGTTAGTATAAATAGAGGACACATCTACACCATTTTACACACTCTCCAAATCATAAACCCTACCTTTCTTAAGCTATCTCCACCACAACTTACACCTCTCTATCCTACCACCCCCTCCCCTCCCCCCCACACGTTTCCATAAGTGTTGGGGGGTTGGTTTAGTTTGTTTGGGTCGCCATCTACAACCATAAATCATGAAAGAATATAGAAGAAAACCCTAGATCCATAAACTATCCAATCTTCAACAATCCTTGTTTCCAAACACCCTAAGGGAATTCACTCACAATGTAAGGGTGATTTCTAAAAACGTTTTGGGTAGGAGTATTCATATTTTGGTTGTTTCTTTTGGTTGGAATCTTTGGTGCTTGAACTCTAATGTTTGGCAACTTCTTCTTTAATATTCAATCATATTTATGTTGGGATTTATTGATTTGATGATACAAATACAATGATTCAAAAGAACAAAAGAATGAAACAAAATGATCAAAGTCGACACTATGGAATTCTACAAAAGATGGAGGATTCTAAAAGATCTCCTTAAAAGATAAAGATTGAAGATTAGGAAAGATTTAGTTTCCTAATACAATTAAGGTTCATTTGTAAGTCTTATGGACTATATATATAAATAGATCTCTAGACACAGTTTATGTGTGCACAAGAAAAGATATAGACGTCTAGAGTATGGTTTAGCCTCAAGATCAAAGTATCTTTGATCCTGTTACAGTTAGATAATTGTTCTATATTGATCATATAGAATTGGGGCTTGTATGTGAATGAAAAACCTTGTTAAATAACATTGTTCTTATTTATATTTCGCTGTGCAAATTGTTATCTTTGTTATTATATCCTAAATAAGCCTAGATCAAACTCCACAAGTGGTATCAGAGCTTGTTGCTTTGAGAAACTTTGCTAAGAAGACATGGATAAAGACTCGGTATATATGGTGGCTGCATCAAAAGTGCCTATGCTCAAACCAGGTGAGTATGAGCTTTGGAGGATGAGGATGGAACAGTACATCCAGATGATTGATTATTCTCTATGAGAAGTCATAGAGAATGGGAATGCACCTCCAGTAACAGAAGTTGTTGAAGGTGTTGAGACTAAAATTGCTCCTTCAACTGTTGAAGAAAAGGCACAAAGAAGGTTAGAGCTGAAGACAAGAAGCACTTTATTGATGGACATCCCTAATGAACATCAATTGAAGTTTAACTCCATCAAAGATGCCAAGTCATTGCTGCAGGCTGTTGAGAAGAGGTTTGGAGGGAATACTGCTACTAAAAAGACTCAGAGGAATCTTCTAAAGCAGCAGTATGAAAATTTACTACATCTAGCTCAGAGGTATTAGATCAAACCTTTGATAGGCTTCAAAAGCTTATTAGTTAGTTAGAGATTCATGGTGAAAGTATCTCACAAGAAGATGTAAATCAGAAGTTCTTAAGAAGTCTGTCATCAGAATGGAACACATATACCATTGTGTAGAGGAACAAGCCTGAGATAGATACATTAAGCTTGGATGATCTTTATAGCAACCTAAAGATCTATGAACCAGAGGTCAAAGGGACATCAAGCTCAAGCACAAACACATAAAACGTAGCCTTTGTGTCCTCAAACAGCACCAGCAATACAAATGGAGCAGTTAATACTGCTCATGGTGTTACAACTGCTAGCACTCAAGCTACTGCTGTTAACTCAACAACAATTGATAACTTGAGTGATGCTATTATCTATGCTTTCTTTGCAAGTCAACCAAACAGTCCACAACTTGACAATGAGGACTTGCAACAAATTAATCCTGATGATTTAGAAGAGATGGACTTGAAGTGGCAGATGGCTATGCTAACAATGAGGGCAGGGAGATTCTTGAAGAACACTCAAAGAAAGATTACTATGAATGGTACTGAAATCATCGGGTTTGAGAAGTCCAAGGTGGAGTGTTACAACTGCCACAAAAGGGGACACTTTGCAAGGGAGTGCAGGGCTCCAAGGAACCAAGAAAACAGGAATAGGGAGAACATAAGAAGTGTGCCAGTGGAGACAACTACTTCCAATGCTTTGATCTCATGTGATGGTCTTGGTGATTATGAAGCTTTTAATGAAGAAACTTGATAATTTTGAAGATAAATATCAAGTTTAGGGGAGGATTATTGGGATTAAAAGACTTCTTGATGATCTTAGAGTTACTGCTGTTAAGGTATTAGTTACTGCTGCTAAGTATAAATTAGTGTTGTTAGTAATCTTAATGAAAAATATGCTAAGTAGTTAGTACTGCTAGTGTAAGTTACTGCTGCTAGTGTATATTACTACTGCTAGTTACTACTGGTAGTGTAACTTAGTACTGCTAGTATATGTTAGTACTACTAGAGTTAAATTAATGTTGCTGGTGTATAAGTTACTACTGCTAGTGTTCAGAGTTAATGCTGAAAGATTACAACTTCTAAAAGGATAAAGACTGCTTAGAGAAGATAAAGATTGCTTAAAGATCAAGGTTACTTAGTTGATAATGATTGTTATTTATAAAATAGATCTTTAAGAATATTCTAACTTTTTGTAATATATTGTAAATCGACTAGGACTCCTTAGTGTATAAAAATAGGTCCTAGGGTATAGAGTTCTATGTATCAAAAAAAAAAAGAGTCTTTCATAGAATTTTATAGCTTTTCAAGGTTTTGTAACCCTAATACTAGTTAGAGTATTCTTTTGTATTAATATATTAAAGCTTTTGTTTTGTTAAATCTGTGTCTTCATTAGAAATATTTACTATTTCATTAAAGCAATTCTTCTTTTTATTACAAGATTAGATTCCACCTAATCTTTAGTATTATCAAACAAGTTTTATCATAGTTGTGTAGGGATTTATCTTGCTTAACTAAAAAAAAAAAAAATAACTTACACAAGTAAGGAATTCAAGATCCATTAACAGTGGGATCAACTATGTTTGAGTTTTGTGGTGATTCTTGTGATTTGTGATTTGTGTGATCTTGATAAGTGTGTCTAATACTTGTTTGCGTTCTTATGAATACTTGTGATAAAGGGATGTTTGGATTTAATTAGTGTTTGTTTGAATCCTGATGATGGGGTTGATAACAAACATATTTGGTTTTAATTAGAGCTTGTTCTTTGTTTATTGGTTTGGTTAATCATTGTTGGTCTTATAGGTCAAAAGGATTCTTAATTGTGGTTGATTTCATTCATTATCGACGATGTTTTGGTCTTGTGCTTTGTGATGATTGGTTCAAGCGGAATCAATAAACATAACAAGTAAAGGTTTAATTTAGATTAAAGGTAGAAAGGAGACTTTTGAATATGTGTGTTCTAATCATCTTTCAAGTAAATGGAACTTAACAATTGATGGCATCAAAGTCTATAGGTCGAAAGGAATCTTTGTTGTTATTGGTTAGGTATAAGGCTCATGATATGACCACTTGATTAAGACTTATGTATAATTGATTTGTAAGACACTAAACTATTATTATTGGTTCTGTAGGTCGAAAGGATTATCAATGATAATATGTTTTCCAAACAAAACATCCTAATATCCCTGTGATCATTTGTCCAAACATGTATGTTCTTTGTGTGCTTATTCTCATATTACTTCTATAGGTGGTTTGATCCGTGACAATCATAGCCACCGCCTTATTACTTGCTTAGACAAACAAACAACACTTGAGTGCAACCAAATCTCTTAGGACGACCTTGATTTACCAAATACTATACTACAAATAACTAGGGTATACTTGCCCGAATATGTCCTTAGTTTAACCGGTAATTCTTGTTTATAAAGTTAAAGCTCGATGAAGGCACATCATGTTGCCTTGGATTGGGTCTTAGGTATGTTACCACTGTCATGCTCTACATCTAAGCTAGAAGCAGTAGTGGCAGCCTTCACTAAACTATCACCTAACTCCTTATGGAAAACCTCGTCTGCAACATTTTCACTAGGATCACTAGGCTGAGGTACCTGAGTGTCCTTTCTTTTAGGCTTCCTAAGTTTTTGTGCCTTTTGAGGTTGAGTTGATGATTGAATAATGGTGGGTGTGTGATGGGGATTAGTTAGATTTGCTGAACCTTCACCTAAATCTGATTGGTTTTGTACCACCATTATTTGAAATAAAGGTGTTACTTTACCAGAAAAACCTTTGCCTACCCTTCTCATATTTCCAAAGATCTTTTAGTGTGAGAGGGTGAAATATAAATTCTCTTATGACTTGGAAGCCCATCAAGTTATTGATCTAAAAATACTTGTACAAACCTTGGATACATCAAAAACTTCCCAGACAAATTATCCAAGTTTCTAACCATACTTTCAAAAATGTATTTTGAAAAATTAAACTTTTGGTTTGTAGGTAAGCAAATAATTACAGATGTCATGGTACTACTAAACTCATCCATGCATTAGTCTTTAGACTTAGACATTGTAAAATAGTATGAATCATAAATTTCTATTGTGGGAAAAAGAATGGCTTATAGAAAGTAAGCTTTTGTGAAATTTTCTCATACCCCATCAGTGCAGGTTGTTCAAAGATGGTAGAATTTGGTAAACAATCAACACCTTCTGCATCTTCTAGTTGAAGATCTCTTCTAACAGTTGATTCAGTGATGATTATCTTCTTGCCATCTACTAGGGCATGCAACTGTACTTCCCCATTGATAGTTTTGGCCACGACAGTAGACCAGAACCTTAACAGCTGTAACTTTAACCCAACAGTAGTAACTCAGCAGTAGTAAGTGTATGCCTAGCAGCATTAACTTAAAACCAGCAGTAGTAAGTTATGCCTAACAGCATTAACTTTGAGTCACCGGTATTAACTCCAATTCCATTCTAAAAAGCTTTTTCATCATCAATCTAACACTTTTCTTTGTTTTTCCTGCAAAATGTTAGTCCAAAAACCAAGAAAACACAAGCCATAGCAATTTTCACAATTATCACAGTATTAATTATACCTAATAGTATTAAGTATAACTAACAGTAGAAACTCAGCAGTATTAAGTATAACCAGCCGTACTAATTATACTTAACAGCATAAACTTTTAATGACATGAATAACAGTACTAATTCATACAAAACTCTACAAAAACATAAAGAGATAAAACACTTTAAGGATTTAGCATTCTAATACTAACAATCAAATATTAAAATCTACTTACATCAAAAGCTTTTGTAAGCAAATCTGCAACATTCTTGTCGGTATGGATTTTGACCATTTGAATCAATTTCTTTTCATTGCAATCTCTAATAAAATGATGTCTGATCTCTATATGCTTTATTTTTGAATGAATAAACAACATTTTTAATTATGAAAATAGTACTATTATTGTCAATAAAGATCTTGGTATACATAAAATTGTACGCATAATCAAGTAGTTAATTTTGAATCCAAAGCACTTGTCCACATCAACTTGAAGCAGCCACATATTTAGCTTCTGTTGTGGAATTTGCAACCACTGTCTGTTTCTTGCACTGCCATGATATTAATTTACATCGAAAGAATTGACAACCTCTTGTTGTAGACTTCCTATTTAAGCTTGCTCCAGCATAATCACTATCAGTGTATGCTACCAAATCAAATGGAGAATCTTTTGGATACCAAAGGCCCAATTTTGGTTAACCTTTTAAGTACCTAAAAATCCTTTTCACAGCATGAAGATGTGAAACTTTTGGATTGACTTGGTATCTAGCACAGGCACACACTGCAAACATGATGTCAGGTCTTGAAGATGTAAGATACATCAATGAACCAATCATTGACCTATACATATGAACATCCACTTCTTTACCATCTTCATCCTTGATCAAGGCTTTTGAGTTTCCATTGATGTGCTTGCAGTCTTGACTTTTGTAAACCTAAATTTCTTTAAAATTTCAGCAACATATTTATCTTGACTAATAAATATGCCATCCTTCTTCTGCTTTACTTGTAATCCCAAGAAGAATGTAAGTTCTCCTATAGAACTCATCTGAAATTTCTCATGCATCAACTTCTCAAATGCAATGCATAGCTCCTTCTTTGTTGAACCAAAGATGATATCATCCACATAAACTTGGACCATCAAAATATCTCCTTTGTGCCTTTTAA
Source organism: Tanacetum coccineum (assembly GCA_026074375.1). Taxonomy (NCBI): domain Eukaryota; kingdom Viridiplantae; phylum Streptophyta; class Magnoliopsida; order Asterales; family Asteraceae; genus Tanacetum; species Tanacetum coccineum. The sequence goes on from BQNB010211261.1 coordinate 8,605, forward strand.
TGAATTTGGTCTTGTCAATTTCCCCTCTTTGAAACCTATTATCCAACAAATATGTTGACAAGGTTTCATACCAAGCTCTAGGAGCTTGATGTAGTCTATACAATACTTTTTCAACCTTGTATACTCTATCAGGAAAGTCTGGATCTTCAAATCCTGGTGGTTGACATACATACACCTCTTTTTAATCTTCCCATAGAGAAAAACACTTTTTACATCCATTTGATACACCACAAAATCTTTAAATGAAGCATAAGCTAAAAATAGCCTAATTGCTTCAATTATTGCAACAGGGGCAAAGATTTCATCATAGTCAATCCCTTCTTCATGTGTGTATCCTTGAGCAACCAATCTTGCTTTATTTCTTATCACAATTCCCCTTTTATCATTTTATTCCTGAAAACCCATTTAGAGCCTATAGCCCTTTTTCCATTTGGTAAATCTACTAAAGTCCAAACTTCTTGTAACTTGAATTGTAGAAGCTCTTCCTGCATAGCGTCTATCAAACTTGGATCCTTCAATGCATGAATTACCTTTTTGGGTTCTTCCTGTGATAAAAAGTAAGCAAACAAGTAGTTTTGAAGGTCTTTGTGGTTTGTTCTTTGTTGAATAGTACTAACAAACCCATGTTCCTCCAAATTCTTTGACATCTTTCTTATTTGTGTAGCTGATTACGAATCTCCAATCACTTGATTAAGAGGATGATCTTTCTGAATTCTTGTAGTTGGAATAGGACTGACTTGGATTGTTATATCTAAATTGTTCATGTCAGCCACTGCACCATCATCTTCATCATCTTTTGAGAAGTCAAATATGCTATAATCTTCCAAAGCAGGCATATTTGGATCAAATGGAAGTTCAATGCTTGTTTTTCCACCAACAACATTAACCTCATTTGTGCTAGCAGCATTAACAGTGTTAGTGATGTTAACATTATCTTCCTTCTCTTGATCTTTACATTCACTATCTTTTCTTGGATCTTCATCAACCTTCTTTCCATCATCACTTGAAGGTTTGGATCCATCTTTATGAGAGCTCTTTGATTTTTTGGGAATATGGTAGATCAACAGTCCATAATGGTAGCAAAATGTTATCTTTGACAGCTTCTGTCTCCTTTCTAGCTTGACTTGGATTATTACTTGCTTTTGATGAAATCACAAGCAAACGCGTACAACACTAAAAATAAATAATATATTTATCGACGTCGTCAATGACTTGAAAATACAGGGTGTTATACCTGCAAAATCATTAGACTGTGTACCTGCAACAATTGGCTCATAATTCATTGTTCTTGCTAGTGCATCAATATCAAATAGCCAATCTGGTCCACTACTTACAACTTTAGGTGTACTCTCACTAAACCTAATATGCAAGTTTTCTTCCACAATCCTTGTTCTACTATTGAATACTCTAAAGGCTTTACTATTCAAAGAGTATCCAACAAAGAAACCTTCATCAGCCTTACCATCAAATTTGCCTAAGTGATCTATGGTATTAAGAATGGTAACAGGACACCCAAATGGTCATCTCATAAAATGTAACACCCCCAAAATGGGTCGCAGCGGAATAAGGATCCGGGGCATGTTACTTCAAGATCAACAGCACAAGATA
>BQNB010211262.1:0-10212 GCA_026074375.1 Tanacetum coccineum
TTTTTTTATGATCTAACTTTCCTAGCCTCTCTAATAGTTCTAAATCTGTAGAGTGGCATGTTTAGATGTAGAAACCTAAGAATCCTGCCAGCATAAACTAATAATGAATTCCATGAGAAGATCTAGAGATGAACGTTGAAAGCTTTATGCAAGTTTATTGATCTAAACCTACCTATATCTGAATACTATATATGCGTGATTCAACACTTGCTTGAAGAAAACAGAAGGAATGCTGATCAAATGTCTGAAACATATCTTAACAGGGAGAATTTATAAAAAAAAACTATTCGTCACATTCAAGGGAATTTTCTGTACCGTTCAGGAAAGGGGTAAAACATTATAGTACTATCTAAAACCTTACCAAGAAGGAAATGCTATTCTTGTTAGGACTACCCAAAATGAGAAAAGCTGCAAATTTGTTTGGGACAAAATGAATAAAACATGGGGCTTGGAGTTTGATACCACAACATCTAGCTACAACTTGTGTACTATCCTTGTTTCCTCTTTTGCCTTGAAGACTTGACATTTTTTTTCCATAACTGTGATATTGGAACTCTAATTTTTTATGTTCTTGTATGTTTTCAGTTCTCTTGTACAAAAACAGTAAAACATAAACTTTTCTAACTGAGACAAGTACTGAAAGTGACTATCATGTGCTGCCAAGTAAATGGATATCTTTTCTTTTTTGCCTTGGAAGTAAATAATATTTTTGTCACTCTAGAAGTAGTTAAAATATTATATGCATGTGGCTCACACTTGCCTATATTGAATTTGGTTATTTTGTATATCTGTATCAGCATACAACTGATAGTTCCCTTTGTTAGTATATAACTTATTCCATGGTCCATGCAGTGTTTGGGTATGAGCCTCATTCAGTATGGCCGATTGGAGTTGTAGCGCTAGCGGATCTTACAGGTTTTATGCCCATTCCAAAGATAAAGGTCCTTGCCAGTACTGCTGTAAGATTTTCTTCCCTTGATTCTTTAAATGTTCAGAAAATTAGAATACTATGAACTTCCTCTACAGTCACATCTTATGTATTAGAAATAACTATATTTCAGGTGTTCTATACACCGTTATTAAGGCATGTTTGGACATGGCTTGGACTGACACCAGCAACGAGGAAAAATTTCTCATCTCTTCTGAAATCTGGTTATAGCTGCATAATTGTACCAGGTGGTGTTCAGGAGACATTTTACATGGAGCATGATTCCGAGGTACATTTGTCACAAAGTCCACTTATTTGTTTTACCTCTCCCACATGAAACTTTGGTTTCATTCGGCTCCTTTATGGACAATGGATAAATTGCTAGATTTAAGATGTGAACCAACTTACATCCCTTGCCTAATGAAAGACATTCAGCTTATGTTTACACTTAATTTCAGTTTGGTAATCTAAACAAATGACAAATGACAAATGTATTTACTGGCGGGTATGCAAGACATCCGGCTACTAATAAAATATTCTCTTAACTCCCTGTTTTAACACACTGCAATTTTCATAGATGGAGGGAAATAAACCTTTTTAGATCTGGTATAAAGGGATTAATATTTAGATTGGTCGCTGGTGTCACTCTTTTTTCTGTGTTGTCAACCTTTTATGCCTTCTCAACCATCAATTTTACAAAATTTAACCTGATATTCAATTATGAATTTTCTTACAACATTAGATCATGTTTGGTCGAATCAATTGTAAATTTGTGCTAATATCCGTATATTCAGTTCTTTTTTTCATACGGAAAGGTTAATCGAACATTGAAGATGGTCTACTACGATAACTATTACCGTTCATGAAATTCTGACTCTGTCGATTTCTTTAGACAGAGTACTTATGTATATTCTTGTAGGGTTGATTGCTTAAAATAACATTACAAGTTAGTTGTTCACCAGTTGTAGAAACTTCCTACATAAATAATCAATAATAGTAGCGTGGTTGTATTGTTTCACCCTTAATTGCAATATGAACTCTAAATTGTTGCCATCACTGACAAAAAAAGAGAATAAATGAATGTTGATATAATTGGTAACAAATACATGTACTACTGTTTATAATTAACTACTACTTATAAGCTAGCTAGGTTATTAAAACTTCCACATGGTCTAACATATAATCTAACTACAGATTGCCTTTCTGAAAGCAAGGAAAGGATTTGTACGTCTTGCAATGGAGAATAATTGCCCCCTGGTTCCTGTTTTTGGCTTTGGTCAGGTATTATTCTTCTGCAATTTGGTGCTACCCATCTTTTCATGATTGCATATCAGACATATTGTTGTCTTCAGTTGGTGTTTGTATTCACTTTCTTTCATGCATCATCATTTTTTTTCTTTTTCTTTCGAAGCTATGATTGAACCAAATGTATTGCATGCTGCAGTCCTATGTCTACAAGTGGTGGAAGCCGCGTGGGAATTTGTATTTGAAATTGTCTCGGGCTATAAAGTTCACTCCGGTTCTTTTCTGGGGTATCTTAGGGTGCGTGAAATTTATTGAATTATAGTATTTAGCAAGTTTGAAAAGCACATAATGAGCATCATTTAAGGGTTTAATGGTTATTTATTTTAGGTCTCCTATACCCTACCAACAGCCGATGCATGTGGTGGTTGGTAAACCAATACATTTCAAGAAAAATACTACACCAACCATGGAAGAGGTACTGTATCAAACCTTCTTTGTATGCTACTTTTCCATGTCATAAATTTCTCTAAAAGTAGTAACTAAGTTGATCCCGCTATAAAGATGCATGTACTTGCATGAGACACCTGTAATGCCAGCTCTCTTATAGGCTCACCAAGTAGATTTGAACCTACAATATTTAATGACATGTCAATTAAGACACATAACCTATACCATATACGGTTCACTATTGTTAGAAGTCATGCCGACATGCAGGTGGAAAGAAACAATGTGTTTGTAAAATGAAGACGGCATGAACTGTCATAAAACAGTTGGGCGTCATGCCGTCATATGCTGATAGAACGGCATGAGCCGTATATGCTGATAGAAGTCATGCCGTCTGCACCTCCCAAATACGTATCCAATTCATGAAGACAGTTCATTTGCAAAATTTAACGAAATATTTGTCTATTCTTTGTGAATTAGATCTTCGGCAAGTCATAACCTCCTAGGTTTCGCTGGGGTTCTTGTTTCATTGGTTCCTTTATGTTACTAGAAGAAATCCAAAGATTGAATTTTTCACTTCTTTACGGATGGGTAGATAATTAAAACTACATTTTCTGTATAAAATCAGTGAGATCAATTGGAATATTAACAATTTGTTTAAATGTTTTTGGTTCAGACTGAGGCAACTAATAGGGACTTGCGAAAACCTTATTTACTTTTTAATCGCATTATGAAAGTGTATTGTAGGTTTCGGAAGTACGGTGGACCGGCGTTATGAGGCGTTATCATACTGGCCTCAACATTTTCCCAATGCCGTTCGGCTGCAAGTTACCCCAGCAACTTGCGTTTAAACGCACCCTTTTCATTTTCTTTTTTTATGGGATTTAAGTGTGTTTGGTGTGAGTTTTTACGGTGTGTGTGTTTTAGTGTGTTTTTTGCAGCTTTTTGTGAGGAAGAAGGGTGGGAGCTGTTTTTGCAGTGTGTGTTTTTGCTTTATTTTCACTTTTGGTCCTTGTGGTTTTCTTTTGTTTTTTTAGTGTGCTTGCAAAAGTAAAAAATAATATTATAGTTTTGTAACTTTAAAAAAACGTTATTTTGTATTTTAATTTGATAATTGAAAATAATTTGTTTAAATAAATAGAAAAGAAAAAAAATAGGTCCCAAAAAGGTGGTGTTATGATTACAGTGATTTTTTGGTGTGTTGGTGTTAAAATGTTAAAGCTAATGTGACGGTGTTATGGTACTTAAGCCTCTAAAGAATGTGTAAATAGACTTGGGAGACTTTATGCAAAACTTGACACGTGTCCCTGCAAGTACCGGGAGACTTAGGCGACTGGGGCCACTTAGGACACTTGTCAAATTTTGTGTGAAAGTCTCTTAGGTCGCCCAGATCGCCTTGGGTATTTTGAGAAACAAATTTTTTTAGAGCAATTAACACATGGTCACTTGTACTTTTGGGGCAAAATAAGAATTTTCCTTCAACGCCGTTCGGTTGCAAGTTACCCCAGCAACTTGCGTTTAAACGCACCCTTTTCATTTTCTTTTTTTTGGGATTTAAGTGTATGTTTGGTGTGAGTTTTTACGGTGTGTGTGTTTTAGTGTGTTTTTTGCAGCTTTTTGTGAGGAAGAAGGGTGGGAGCTGTTTTTACAGTGTGTTTTTGCTTTATTTTCACTTTTGGTCCTTGTGGTTTTCTTTTGTTTTTTTAGTGTGCTTGCAAAAGTAAAAAAATAATATTATAGTTATGTAACTTTAAAAAAACGTTATTTTGTATTTTAATTTGATAATTGAAAATAATTTGTTTAAATAAATAGAAAAGAAAAAAAAAAGGTCCCAAAAAGGTGGTGTTATGATTACAGTGATTTTTTGGTGTGTTGGTGTTAAAATGTTAAAGCTGATGTGACGGTGTTATGGTGCCTAAGCCTCTAAAGAATGTGTAAATAGACTTGGGAGACTTTATGCAAAACTTGACACGTGTCCCTGCAAGTACTGGGCGACTTAGGCGACTGGGGCCACTTAGGACACTTGTCAAATTTTGTGTGAAAGTCTCCTAAGTCTCCTAGGTCGCCCAGATCGCCTTGGGTATTTTGAGAAACAAATTTTTTTAGAGCAATTAACACGTAGTCACTTGTACTTTTGGGGCAAAATAAGAATTTTCCTTTTATTCCAATAGCCAACCTACTTTAAACAACGCAAAACAAAACGAAACAAAAAAGACATGAACAAGTGTTGTTCACTTGTTCTTTCTTTATACGTGTAAAACAGTCGTTTCATGCGAAATAAAAAGCTATTGCCTGCTATGGTTTGTCAAATAAACTACATGTTGGAACTTAGGTTACATTTATCAGTCATCGCAAAAAACACCCTTTTAATGGACACATCAGCTTTTTATCTCCTACTTTTTACCCTCACTTCCTCTCACAATTCACTCTAATCGGTCACACCACCCCTCACCGGACAAACTATTTGTTATTTATTTTAAAACTAAATATTTTTTTAATAAATTTAACGGCTACAAAATTTAATAAAAACACCTCAACGTCTACAAAATATAGGACCTCCAGTTTTCACCTATAAATACCCAACTGTCACATACATTTTCACCCAACTTTCACATAAATTTTCAAAATATGGCTTGTTCTCTCTCACATACCGTTGAAAAAATCAAAGAGTATGTTAAAAAAACAATGTGAAATAGACGATGCCGCTCGTCAGCAAGCTATCATCGGCGTAACCAAGCTGTTTAACGAAGCACACTTGGCGAAACAAGCTTTGAGGGAACAATATGTGGAATGCAAAGACATTCCGCAAGAAAGACGTGTTGTGATCGAAAATTTTTTGTTCGACGAATCCATGAAAGATTACAAGGTTGAACAAAAATTGTGGAAATGTGTGCAAAAAATACAAGAAAATATCAGTCACAAAATCCGTTTTATGTACAAAGAAAACAAATAGGAGCTGTTTTCGTATCGTAATCTGTATTTTTATTTGAATATCATATTTCTTTTTTATGTATTGTATTTTTATTTGAATGTTGTATTTCTTTTTTATGTATTGTAATTTTTTTTATTTGAATAAAATGTGTGTTTTAAATTAAATTGAAAAAGCCATTATAGAGGAAAAATTATCCGTTTCAATACGAAATTTTAAACACAATACGGAATTCATTCATTTAAATAAAAATACAAATTACAATACGAAATTTTAAACAAAATACGGAATTCAAAAAACAATACGAAAACTAAAACACAATGGTTGGTCTATTTATTTTTTTAATGCATCCAAACAAATTTATTATGGATTTGTTGTTCTAATTTTGCTGTCATTTGAAACAAAGCATTATGAATCTCGTAATCTTTATCAGATTCTTCTTTCAAAAAAGTGTTAATCAAAGCACATTTCTCTTGTGGAATGTCATTGCATTCCTCGTATGCTTTCCGCGGATTATCTTTAGATGTGCATGCATCATCATATTCAACGGCTAAGTTCATAATCGCTAGCTGACGAACTTTATCCTCCATAATTTGTTTCTAAACCATAGCTTTGATTTCTTCAACAATATGTGGAACCGAACACGCCATTAAGATTTTTGGTAAAGGGTATGTAAAAGAAGTTGTGTTTAAAAATGTTAAAGTTCAAAGGGTATTTATAGGTAAATAAAATGATAGTGAGAAAATTTTTTCAAAAAAAATTTATACATGAAAGGGGGAGGGGGGGGGGGGCACATTTTCACAATGCCCCAAACCTCACCCCCTCACCTTCATGACTGGTTTTTGACAATGGTAGTGCGTGGTCATAGAAGCTTTTAGGGGGCTCACGTGTGACTATTGGCTCACCGGAGCTCACGAACACCCCCTTTACGCACCAATAAATGTAGCCTTAAAACACATAGAAGATGTAGTGGTCGAATTTTATTGTTCGTGTATTACTTTATAAGCTCCCGTGCTCCAGTCTAAAATACGAGAGGAAACCGTTAGCTTCACCACAGGCTTAAGCTTTAGACAAAGCCCCAATGATCTTAAATCTGTAGTTGTACACAACACCTATCCTGAAACACCACACGAATGATCGATGGTTAGGGGTGTTTACAAATCGGGTAATTTCTATTGGAACCGAAGAAATGATCGTATCGAAACAAAAAAATTCGACACAAATTTGCTGCTGGATTTGAATTTTTTCATAAACAAAAACGGATTTTGCGATATTCTGTTTGGGTTTGAATATGGGTTTTGGACAAATGTAGAACGGACCGAACAAAAACCGAATTTCATAAATATATATTTATTTTATATATATATATATCTTTATATATATTTATATTTATACTTATATTTATATATATATAATATATATTTTTATATAATATTATACTATATATAGTAGGGATCCAGTGAGATAGTAAAAGTAAAATAAAAGTGGTGGAGAAGTGACTAAAAATCACATATTTGAGATGCAACGAATTGAATTAGATGCATTTTATTCATTAGATGCACTATTATTGAGTTTTCGATCGTTAACTTGATGTGTAAATGGTGCAAATTGATTTTGTATGACTCTGGCCAATGCGAGGAACAAAAAAATAAAATGCATCCTATACGTATATGATCTAATTAATAGATAGAAAACACATTATGATGGCGGTTATAATCCATCTAAGATTATAGTGATGCATCTAATTTAAGTCGGTGCATCTCGAATTTGCGGTTATAGTTACTTCTTATCATTCGTATTTTAAGAAAAACTTTTTACTTTGATCCTAATCTATATATTATATATATCATATATTAATTTATATTTATCACTATATATATATCATATCTATACTATATTATATATTTAATATATTTATATAAGGATCCAAATGGAAGACTTATAATGAGAATGATAAGAAAAAACCACAACCACACATTTCAGATGCACCTATAAAAATGCATGCATTTCCCCTTAAAATTCTCCTTCTTATTTAAAATGTGTGGCTAGAAATCCTTCTTATTCTTCTCATTATATTTTTTCTTCTCACTTGATCCTATGGGATCGAGAGAAAACCTAACTCAGTGAAAAACCTAGAAAACTCAAACAGATGCACTAAAAATACTAAACTGATGCACTGAAAAATCTTTTATATAGCCTGAAAAATTAAGGCATCCGTTTGGTTTTTTCAGTGCATCTGTTTGGTTTTCTACCAAAATATGGTTTTTTCTAGAACCCATCCCTATATATACATAAAAAGTTTATTAAAGTTTTTACCTAGAATAAATTAAAATGATTTTTAAGCTTGAAATATTTTCTTAGCTAAAAATCTAGATAATTAAATTTTCAAAAAATATAAATTATGTAATTTGTGTTATTCGGGTAAACCCGAAAATCGAACCGCACACAAGCTCAGTTTTCGATTTGTGTTAAATACAATTTGAATTCAGTTCGGTTCGATTTTCGGTTTACCAGATGGAAAATGACCGAACAAACCAAACCGAATAAATCAAACAACCATAACCGAACCGATGAACACCCAGATGTTGGAAAAATAAAATTAACTATTCAAGTATTTGGCCATGGATGCAATGCGACCCATCTACAAAAGAGCTTATTGTGTACAAAGACTTCACTCCTAAACACTTGAAACTCAGGAGTATTAAAGCACTCGAACACTCTCTTTTTGACCCAAGTCAAAAGGCTAATTTTAGGCTTCTCTGCATTGTTTTTTTCTTTCAAGCCCACCTATTTTCCAGCCCCGTCATGATTGTATTTGAGCAAGGATTTCTAATATAGAGTTCAGTTATTCTACATACCTATCAAATACTACATACTGAGTGACTAATATGAACCATTCAAATCATATGACCACATCCCATAGAAAAAACACAGAAGGACTAATACTGTAAATATTTTAAAAAAGACAGAGGGACTAAAATTGTAAATATCTCATAGCTGCTAACAACCCCGCCTTTCCCATTTGATAACTCACTTCACATTCTCTCTTATTAAATTCAAACCCTCAAAAACTCTCTATCTAAAGAAATTAAACCCTGGAAACTAAAATCAAAAAAGTGACCGTCATCAAAGCATAAAAATCAACCAAAAAACGTATAAATAGAACAATCGAAGCATACATAATCAGATATGGAAAAAAGGTGGAAAATGAACCGATGATAGCTATGGAAGATGGTACGGTTGTTCTAATCCTTTATTATGATGTTATTTAATTGTCTCTTGTGATTTTGTGCTTATTTATGTATTTTATTTGTGTTTTTGATGATATTTAGATAGCATTTTATGTTTTTTGTTCATTTAAGTTGTTTATTTATTAGTTTTTGTGATATTGTGACGATTTCATAATTTTGCTCTTATTTTTATGTTGTATTTGTATTTTTTATGATATTTATGAAGATCCTGTTTTTTTGTTGATTTTAGTTTTTATTGATGGATTATTGTGATATTATGATGATTTTGTGATTACTTCTGTAATTAGAAGCTATTCAGGAAGATTTTTGTGTCTTTTGTTGATGTTAGTTGTTTATAGAGGGATTGTTGTGATACTTTGAGAATTGTGATAATTGTTGTGCTAATATAAGAGATGGAGGTTGCGTTTGTGGTGGATTTGCATGTTTAAGGGATAGATTGTGCAAGTTTCAATAGGTTTTAATAGCGACGCTCGATAATAGTATTGATATGTAGCTTATCACCTGTGATATATTTAGTTGAAATGATTGTTGATTGCTAGTATATCTGCAGTGATGTTAAATACTTTCCTGTTTGACATGAACAATAAGATTTTGCTTTATGAAAAAAATGTAGATGAAGATATTTAAAAGGATCTGGAAGTGGTAGAAGCTTTATCCGATTAGTATCTAATAATAAAGCTTTAAAATGTTAGAATTGTGTACATCATGTTATTCTTTAAAAACATTTGTAAGTGCAGCTCTGTCATCACTCGAATTAAAAAAAAGTCTCTAGAGATAGGTAAAAGTAAAGGTACATTGTAACAAATAAGTGTGTCTTATTTAGAAATATCAAGTGTGATAAGATCTGTATGTATGCGGCATACATATTTCGATGTTTAGCTTCTGTGTTATGTCATATGTGATGAACATATATATATATAGATGGGTTATTGTAGTGTACTAGTTTAAAGTTGTTAAAATGAGAAGTGATTTTAACCATTAGATCGATTAATTGACATGTAATTTATTTAATAGTAGATACACCACATTAAATTTTATACATAAAAATTGATATACAACCACTAAAAAAAATGATACGTAACAATTTTTAGCTGATACATATGATACATAGCTTTGCTTCAGAAAAGACTATTGATAAAAATAAACATTTTATTCGCAAATTCAGTGATACACTATTATAAGTTATATCCGAGTTAACAAACAATTGTTAAACTATGATTTACAACCGATACACAAAAAACTGGTAATATTAAAAAACGCGAACCAATTGCTCGTACACGAACCAAAACCTCCAACAACTCATACATGAACCAACAACTAGTAAATAACGTGCCATTTGTCAAATTTCTATCGCTCCTCACTTTAACAACTTTAAGCACCTACACCATTTTAACTAGATTCTACATGTATATATA
>BQNB010211264.1:0-10212 GCA_026074375.1 Tanacetum coccineum
GCCCCATAAACAAGAAATAAACAAGGCTTTTACAACTAGCAAGTATACACTTTAACTAAAAACACTACACTTTACATTTACTTACACTCTTTTATAATTGCATGTATACTTTCATTTGTTCACTAGATAATATCTAGCAAACATATTCCACTTTTCCTTGAACTAATCCCTACTATTTGAGGACAAAAAGACATAAGAATTAAAGACCAAGATATGTACATACATTAGTTACTAAAACTAGCCATGTGAAGTGATTTTGACCAAAATCTTCTTCCTTATTTCCCTCAATGTTGCCGTCCCCCCCCCCACTCCTTGCTATGGTCTTTCTTGGTATTTATTTACTTACATTTGACTAACTTATATCATATACATTTTCATTTCTAGGGAGATAATAAACACACATCCATTTCCTTATCAAAAACCAACTTATTTCTCTCTTTTTCCTTCTTGTTGCTCACGCCCCAAAATAAGCTACACAAACCATCCATAAAAAAATATTCTACAACACTTACCAGTAATCATACACTATATCAAAGATACATCAAGGTGTTTTAAAGGCTTGATTAAGTCTTTAAAAGGATTAAGCAAGGAAAGGAGAGATTAGTTTTTTTTCCAAACAAATCTAGGGTTTTTAAGCTTTGCAAGCTTGGGTTTAATATGTAAACAAGGGTTTAGATATTTTGGTTTATCATATATCATCATTATAAGGTTATCTAAAACCCTTTATGACTTTACATTTATGATATTATGCATATATGAGTTCTATGTAGTTAATCACCAATTAGGGCACTTTTAAACATGTAAAATATATTTTTACTCGTGATTATGGTTTTGAACACTTATTCATATGTTATATGGTTGGTAATATCATGGAATGATGAAAATATAAACATTGTGTTATGTTGATTTAAGTGGAAAAAGTTCAAGTATAAACTAGTAAGTATAAATTACTAAAGAAAGTTTATGATTTTTACAACTTGTTAATCTTGTTAACATGGACTCATGGACAAAAATATGGACTATGGATATTATTATATGTACGACATAGTATATTAAGAGTATTGGAAAACTTGTGGTAATTTTTGAGGTTGAAAAGTATATAAAATAAAGTATATAAAATTAATTATATACAAGATATATAGGGGCTGTTTTAGTCCGAAATTTTAAGCATGGATTTTATATTTTATAAAAATACTACATCTCATGACGTTTCCAAATATATAAAGAACTCGAAAAACTGACTTATAACGTAGGAGATACGTTAATAACAAGTTTTACGATAATTAATACTTTTATAAAAAGTTATTGTTCATCATGGACTTTATTTTTAGAAAAACATCATAAATGAATAGAACATTTAATTACGAGAACATGCTCGAAAGAATTACTAAAAACGGAGCTAAAATGAATAAAATACGACGTTTACGATAATTAAAGTTTATAAAAGTAATTTTATAAACTATGAACAGTAAAATTTACTATTCATCAGCAGACCCAAATGTATAAAATGTGATAATTTTGATACATTTTTCAATTACAAAGACGTGCTCGAAGGAATCGCTAAAATCGGGATTAAAACGAATAAGTTATTACGTTTACGAGTTTACGACAATTTAAAATTTATAAAAATAAATTTATAAAACGTCATGAACAGTAAAAGTACTGTTCATCAGAAGGTCTTAAAATATAAAAATGTCATATTTTTATATATCATCTTAATACGAAGACGTGGACGTAAGAAACGCGCGAAACGGATTTAAAACGGGAAAGTTACGCTATATTTACTAAAACGATAATTATAAACGTTTTTACCTTATAACCATGATTTCTAAATTACAAATAGATGGTGATGAGCTATATAGGATTATATGTGGTGTTAGTTATTCATAGTACTTAGTACTTATACGACCTATAATTATTTAGGTTGCATTCGGCGTATTTGTGACGCATTTTCAGTTGTGATTTATAATATCGATTCACCCACTCGAGGTGAGTTCATAGCCCCACGTTTTTACAATTATATTGATTTACAAGTTTTGGGGTGAGAAACATGCTTTGTTTTATAATTGGACGCAAGTGGACATTTTATATATTGATTACGTTTTGCCTAAGTAGCTTGAACCCAATATGCCCGGTATCATGGACTGTTAATTTCTGGTTTGGAAGCGCGAGTGTTGTAAATAGATCTATTTGGGATTGACCTCCCCGTTCGGGTGATTAGCTATCACCGGGAACGAACGTTATAGCATGTCGAATTTGGGATGTTTCGGGTTGAACATCATCATGGGCAATGTAGGCAATATTTATATTGTATTCATATATGTCTAGCTTCAGTGTCATGAGCTTAGGGAAACGTAATGGCATTTTGTGATATTTATCACGGGGAAATCTTGCGGTCCGGATTTATACATATATAAACCTATGAATTCACCAACTTTATGTTGACCGTTTTAAGCATGTTTTTCTCAGGTTAATAAGGTACAAGAAACAAGGATACATTGGTGGTCTACATTGTGGAGTCATTTCTATAAAGATTTACGTGCATCACATTTTGGGGATATTTGTCATGTAGAAAAATCTTTGCATTTTCAAGAATGAACAAGTTTAGCCGTTGAGCTTTTGTAACAATAATTTATTAAATCCAATGTATCATTTTCAAACGACACGTTTAGTGGTCGTTCTCTCATGTCTTGTGCAATGTTATTATGAAGTAACGCTCCCGGATCCTTATTCCGCTGCGACCCATTTTGGGGGTGTTACAGATTGGTACTTTTATACAATATTAATCCTGATAGTTTCTAACGCCATTTAAGGCACAAATAGTGCAGCTTCCGGGTTGCTTAAGACTTGAGCTAAACCAAACGACACTTTTAAGGGAAAAACAATGGCATTTGACTTAATGGTTAAACTAAACGACATCGTTGTCATTTCTCTCGCAAAAAAACTTAGACACACACACATTAAGTAATGCATGCCCTTAAATGACGGCGTATAGACGGGTACTACACAAATGTAAATACCAATAGAAAAGTGCAGGCTCGGATTTGTAAGAACATATTCGAACAAAGAGAAAAGACCCGCCATGAACGCATTAGCATAAATTCCCTGTAAAGATATTGTTATTCTCAAACCGTGGATAATTTTCCTCTGATAATTAATCCATTACAGATTTATCGTTATTGGCTACCTAATTACCAATGTTTGAATGCAAAAAACCTTTGCATCTCTCATATTCAAAACATCAATTAATCCTTCTATTACCCTTTAATACTATATTAACTCAAACGCCATCGTATGAGGCCATCGTATAAGGCTAAGCATCACTTATCAGTAAGTTTTCTAAAACACAATAAATACCAATACAAAAACAAAGGCTCGGATATGTAATAATGTATCGGAACAAAGAGGAAATACCAGCCATGGCTGCATCATCATAAATGCCCTGCCAAGATACGGATATTCTCAAACTTTGGACGATTTTCCTCAGACAATGACTCCATTACATATTTATCATCATCGTCTACTAAACTAACACTGTTTGTATACGGAAAAACCTTTGCAACCCTCATATTTAAAACAACGACAAAGAATTCTATTACCGTTTTATACAATAATGATTCAAACACCATCATATAAGGTTAAACATTACTTATCAGTAAGTTTGCAAAATTAGAATCTACACCAAAGATACCGACATCCATACATACCTTTTTTCCATATTTAAACTGCGCAAGAACGAATCATATAATCTGTGTAGGTTTTTTTAGGAAAACCTGGCTCCACTTTGAAAGTCTCCCACTGGTCCAACTCCTATCAATCCTGATTTAACAAATACTATTAAGAATTTGATCTAATAACCAAGTACTTATATATAGATACGATATTATATACGATTATTTAGGCCGACTCACATATTCAGAACACTGACCATGCCTTTTATTAACTTTTTAAGACATAAACAACAATGATATCCATATATACCTTTTTAGTTTTTCCCGCATTTAAAACTCGTAATAACGAATGATACAGCTTGCGTATTTTTTTCCAACAAAACTCTGCCTCACTTTGAAAGTCTACGACTGGTTCAACTCCTATCAATCCTGAATTAACAAAAATTGTTAAGAATATAATTTAATAACCGACCACGTGGGGAAAAAACTTGATAGCAATCTATTTACATTTAGAGAACATTAATTATTCTGCCTGATGACAGCTGAAAAGTATAAAACTATGTGTGTTGGCTTAGAAATCGTAATGGCAGCAAAACACGTTACCATTTTATGTCATTCGATTTTTATCGCACCAAAAATAACCCATCGAGTGATCGAATCATCATAGTTAGGAAAACGTTATCCAATTTAGGTCTACACATCACCATAATAAATAATAAATTCAAACATATGACAACCCTCCCATTCAGGCTACAAAATTACAATAGCAAAGCAAACGACAACGTATAAGACCTCAATTTATACTTTAAATAAAGAAGAGCCCGGATTATAAAACTATTTGGACATCGGCTCAGATATCATATTGGCTGCAAAAGACGGTTGCACTTTATGCCGCGCTATTTTTTGCCACGCCAAAATAAAAAAGATCAAACAACGTCGTTCAGCTTAAACGCACTTTCAAAGAAAATTCGTCATCTATAAACAACCGCGTTTTGAATACACCATCCTTAATTACATTTGACAACTATAGAATAACATATATTATAGGCATAAATTTTACAAAGCCCATATGTCAAAGGCCACACACGGTTTACATACACGATTCTCACGTTAACATATCATTGCACGTACTGATATGACAAAACCGTTCATTGTAATCTTATAGCGTCATTTACGCGTAAACGGTCCAACACAAACCTCAATTAGCATCTTTTTTCCAAGGCAAAAAAATGCCAAGCAGGTATTTAACGAGGTCATTTGCTTTTGCCATTACAAAATTATGACTTACACATATATCATGTTGGCTGCAAAAAAAACAGAGTTTCATATTATACCATACATTCTCTGTCATGCCATAATTACGAATCACGGGGTGACCGAATCATCACAGCTAAAGCCAAGGATTAAACGCTATTGTTTGCTTTACTATTATATAAAAATCGTTTGTTTTGCTATTGTATAAAAGATTAATTGTACCTATAAAAAAGATCCAAATTACAACACGCAACAAATGTATCAAAATACCTTCACAAATGACTGCAAAATACAACATGCAACCACTTTATAAACATATCTGAACATAAACCCTAACACCATAAATAACATTTTTTGGTTACACATTAAGACATGTGAGGTATAATCAATCGTTCTACTCGTTATTCCTACCAAACCCCCAAAAACAATTTAAACGTTAATCGTCAAAATCAAGATACCAAAATTTTCAAACAAAGACACCAACGACTCACCTGAGGTTACCATCAACGACAAAGAAAATAAGTAAACAAAAAAATACCACTTACATGCAACAATCATGACGCCCGATCTAACAACCCCTGTGTGAGCGACGTTACTTGTGTGTATGTGTGTGTGTGTGTCTCGTTTTTTTGGTGCAGGTGTGTTAGTATTTATGAAAAAAATAATCAAAACAACGTCGTTTAGTCTAAGAAAAAAAAACAAAACTACCCACCCAATCCCTAAACGTCGTCGTTGCACCCTAAAAATGCGTCATTTTATCCGATTCCACTCACAACCTGTCCAGCCCAAGACTTAAACAATGTCACTCAAGCAGGTTCAAAATGTTGTTGCTTGTTTTACTATTGTATATAAAAAGGGTAATACTAACATATTACGTATATGATTTTAAATTTTTAGAAGGATGCTTCACTCCATGTAAAAGGAGACTATGAAAGACATGTCATTAAAAAAATAGGTCATTGGTATACTTTAGGCAAACTAATCATGATTATAAATAGATTCATTAAGAATTATTTAAGTTGAAAAGGCTTAAATATAAAAAAAAAATTAACTTGGATTCAAGTTTTGCAAGTATAAAACTCGTTTTAATGTGGTTATACGTGTAAAAAAAATCGAATCAATGTTAAAATTTCACGATTTTGTAAAATAAATATAATTGTGAATCATACTTACAAATTTAGTAAATTATTATAATAACTCGATTTGTATAAAAATTTATGAATCAAATATGTTATTTATATGTTTGATTCACTATTAATCCATGTGTAGTAGTGAATCAAATCAAAAGTTATGAATAAATATCTTAAACGAATCTTTATCAATTTCTTTTTAATCTAAGCCTTTTCAATGAAACCGAATCATATAAGAAGGTGGAATTTTAGGAATGGGAAATAATGTAGACAAAAGCTTATATTTGGGTGGCATTATCATATGGGTTTTTCTATCTTGTGCCCCAGGGGCACATGATAAGAATACCAAAAGTACACTGGGTCCTACAGAAAAGTACACAAGGATCCGCAAAATGTGATTCCCTGTGTACTTTTCTGTGGGACCCTGTGTACTTTTTATGTACTTTTAGTGGTCTTATCATGTGCCCCTAGGGCACAAGATAGAAAAACCCTTATCATATTGAATCGTAAAAAACGTGGCGTTTGTTGTTACAATCAACAGATTATGATTCACAAGTTTAATAGCTATACGTATAAATTTAGGTTTCTAAATCGTTTCTAGTTAGAATGATAATTTATTGTTTAATATTTGACGAATGAATTAAAATTTAATCACGCGTGATAATTTCTAGAGAAAAAAACATGAATATCAGAACATTATATTATAGTGTAATAAAAGAAACTTCTTTGTCGTGATAAATTGAAAGATTTATATTGCTTAATCTTTGCAAACATCAATAATTTAGAAAAGTCCTCAGATCTTGTGAAAAGTAACTTACGATTTATAGACAAATGAATCTCTCTACTTTTAATATTTACAAAATTGACTACAACTTCAAATATGACTTAAAAATATCATTTACAGTTTCTTAATTATTTCAATTTTTTATGATGAATTTTACTTAACCATATCACGCGTGTTTATACAGGGTTATACAAAATGATGTGTCATGTTATTTGTAGATGCATATAAGAAAGATAATTCAAAAGTAGATTTGAGAAACTAATAATTATATGACACATCATTTTGTAAGAATTTTTATGTAAATTTGTTTGTGGTTCTAGCATTTCCCATACAATAATACACTCATTTAGAAAAACTTGGACTCTTTGGATCAGAGCTTATGCAACATGACATAAACACCAAATTTCACGAGTAACGAATGCCCACAAAAATAGCTAAGGTTGCGTTTAGTTGGAGGAAAACTTATTTTCCACAAAATGTTTTGTGGAAAACAAGGAAAACAGATATCGCGTTTATTTCGTCGTTTTTCAACAAAATTCTCTACAAAACATAAAATCCCTATTTTCTCCTTTTATACACAAAACTAGAAAACAATTTTATTTTGTTTTCCCCGTTTTCCTTTTAAGACACCCATATCTATTTTTCCCTTATTTCTTACGTTTTTATAAGTTTTTTGACGTTTATGTACGCTTACAGACTTTTTTTATGTTTTTGTCCGTTTTTTACGATTTCGATAGTTTTTTACGTTTTCGTCTGTTTTTTACGTTTTCGTCCTTTTTTTTACGATTTTGTCTTTATTTTACGATTTTGTCTTTATTTTACGTTTTCATCGATTTTTTTTACGATGTCGTCAGTTTTTTTACGATTTCGTCCGTTTTTTACGATTTCGTCTGTTTTTTTACGATTTCGTCCGTTTTTTTACGATTTCGTCCGTTTTTTACGTTTTCGTCCGTTTATTTAAGATTTAGGCCGTTTTTTACGTTTTCATCTGTTTTTTTACGTTTTCGTCCGTTTTTGTAAGATTTCGTTCGTTTTTTTAAGATTTCGTCTTTTTTTTTACGTTTTCTTTCGTTTTTTTATAATTTCGTCTGTTTTTTACGATTTCGTCCTTTTATTACGATATCGTCCTTTTTTTACGATTTCGTCCGTTTTTTACGATTTATTTCTTTTTTTACGATTTCGTCTTTTTTTTTACGATTTCGTCTTTTTTTTTACGATTTCGTCCTTTTTTTATGTTTTCGTCCTTTTTTTACGATTTCGTCCTTTTTTTACGATTTCGTCCTTTTTTTACGTTTTCTTCTGTTTTTTACGATTTTGTTTGTTTTTTTATGATTAAGTCCCTTTTTTTACAGACGAAAACGTAAAATTAAAGACGAAAGCGTAAAAAAAAGACGTAAGCGTAAAAAACGGACGAAAACGTAAAAAAAACGAACGAAAACGTAAAAAAACGAACGAAATCGGAAAAAATGGCGAAAACGTAAAAAACGAACGAAATCGGAAAAAAGGGCGAAAACGTAAAAACGGACGAAAACGTAAAAAAACAGACGAAATCGTAAAAAAATGGACAAAAACGTTAAAAAGGTTTTGTAAAATGGAAAACACAAACACATGTTTCTTTAACTAAACGCGTTTTTCAAATTTTTAATTGTTTTGTGGAGATGAAAACCCCGTCCTTTTTCCTACAAAATGAAAACAGAAAATGATAGAAAATATTTTTCAACTAAACACAATCTAAGTGTTTCTTGAGTCCACTTTCTTGACCTAATGCATCAAATATTTAAAAAAACATCCAAGGTCTTTTGTTTAGTGGCATCTGAGTGGGTCATCAATTTAGGCGTTGTGAGTTCAATTCTTGTAGGAGACATTATGAAGTATTATATGTGAGATAGTTGTATAGGAGTATGAAAGTTGTCGATCAAAAAAAATAAAATGTTCAACTATGTACTTTCTTCTTTTCACTATTAATCAGAGGTTTAACTCCTACCACTAAGAAAATTCATTGGAGCTAAAGAACTTTGAATAAAGGAATCAAAGAACTCCATAATTGACCATGTTTGATGCACACCCAAACACACATAAATATGATTAATGATGAAAATATTCAAGGGAAATTAACGTGACATTATTTCGGTAGATAGACATTTTGGCATACATATTTGAAAGAAAACAAAGACATTAATATGGAAGAAAAGTATGTTTCTTAAGACATTATCCATCTCTATCTTGATCTCATAGTGAATACTGTTTGCTTTCATGTTTTAAACTTATGTTTGCTGCAAGCTGCATGTTTAGATGTGACATTTTGTTGTATAAAAGAATTTCGTAACAAGTCGTTTGCTATAAAGTGTAAAACAAACGTATAAACGCTAAAAGCTTCTTCTATTATCGTTTACAATAAATTAGAAAAGCTAGAAGCTTGTTGCTAAAAGCTAAACGCTTAAAAAAAGTTGCTAAACATATCCATAGGCCTAAAAGGTTTAGTGGTTCGAAACTCGGCACTCATGAGCAAACTAAATCAACACTAAGGATGTGTCAATAAGCAAAACTTACAAATTTCATCTTTCTACATATATTTGTCAAGTCTGATGGTCAAGGGTAGAAATTGGTAGGACAAGGTAAAAAGAACCATTCTTATACAAAGAATTAAGGAGGGTGAAATGCCATGAATTCATATGTGACTTCATTCATGAAACTTAAATTAATCTCTCAACCTCCCCACATTGAATTGAAGATTCAAATGCATTCAAACACACATTAAGGGATCCATTTTTAAGTGCCAACCAAACTCCACCAAAAAGGACCTTCTCAGGAATTCAATCCCTCTCTGGCTTTGCTATTATGAACTCATTCAAGTGCATGCCTCTCCTCATTTCTCTTTCATGTACTTCCTTCTTTATTTAATTAAATTTATTGTAAGATAAGAAAGTGAGTCAATCAAGAATATAAAGGGTTAATTTGAGTTATGCTATATCTTAAACATGTAAAGTTTTATTACTTTGCAACCGGATGGACTATATCAAGTGACCGAATGGGTTGAAAGTTGCTTAATATGTTGAAAAACCTCAAAATTTAGTATAGCCGTAAGGGTTGTATGTTGGTGATTTTAGTGTCATCGACGGCCATTTAGGTAATGATGATTTACTAGAGACCAATGAGATTTCATATTCGGCTCGAATACGAGTTAGGGAAGTGTGGAGTGCACACTCGTTGAGCTAATATGAACTCGACCATGACAGAAAAGGCGGGGTCAAAGGGGTCGCGCCCCCTTGCGGGGTCAAGGGGCAGCGCCCCTTGCGGGGTCAAGGGGCAGAGCCCCTTGCTGGGGTCCCGCTGCCAGGTCAGCGGGCACGGGTCGAGGGGGGGCCGCCCCTCG
>BQNB010211267.1:0-10212 GCA_026074375.1 Tanacetum coccineum
GAATATTTTCACAAAACAATCCACTTAAATACTATTACAGAGATTGGGCTTTGAGCTCAAAATAAGAATGAAACAACTAAGAGATGAATGTACAACTAATCATGACTAAGCTTATTGAAAACATACTAAACATATAGCCAAATAATATTGGAAATAGTCCAATCAAATGTGTCGAATAATAGTGCCAGCTAATAATATTTTGCATCAAATATAATATAAAAAAAGAAAATTTAAGTCAAAGTTAAACTAGTTTGCCGAACAATTATTTTGAGAAGAAGATAGTATTATTAGATTAAATGTAAGCCATGACGTGTCCTTGAGTAATGAAGTGAGATTGATTTTAAGTTGGATTATAAGTTAATGACTACACACACCTTGTTCTCTCAAGCCACTTTAAACATATAATATATTTATTTTTTTTGGGACAGTATACAAAATAGTGTATTTTTCAAAGACCTCTTATAAGTTATAACTTTGTTTCGTTGATAAAACTCATAAAGGTCTTACAGATCAAAGTTATAATCATAAGCTACATCAATCATGTTTTCAAATAAGTTTCGACTTCTCGAACTTCTACCTAGTTTAAAACGAATGTAGTTATGTGTTTTTGGTCGGCACTATCAATTTCTCTATAGTTTGTCGATTTCAAAAGTTTGAATCGACTGACCTAAACGCATGCCATACAAGCTTAAACACAACCTTCTTCACTATCGAACTCTTTTAAAATCCTTTCAAGAGCTCCAATGTTTTCTTAACTTCTTGAATTGGAAGAATCATACATTTTCATCACTAGTAAAACCTATCCAAACCACTAACATGATGGACTTTGGTCTTATTTAGACTTTTATCACATTATATGTTGCAAAAAGTTTGAACAATGACATGTAATAGTTAGTTACTTGTCAACATTCATCACCATTTCCTAATAATCCGGGTTTTACCCATGTTTTAGCTAAGACTTTGATCACAAGCTAATGTACTACTATGCATTCACATGTAACAAAAAGGATATGTTATCTATTTAGGGCCCATGTTTAAGAGACACCTAGAGTAAATGAAGGGTGAAAGTAACTAAAGTTTCTTACTTATAGGCTTTTTCCATGTAAGACATGTCCTAAATACAATTAGGTTCCTTAATGTGTTCTAATTTCGTCGTTAAGGTACATTATATTATCGGATTCCTAAATGCGAATTTTGTAATGATGTTTCATTAGGTAATCTATATTGTCCGTTCCTCGTCACTAGATCTTGATAACGATTGCATTATCAGATCCCAGTATTTTCTCGATCTTGATGTTAGGTCATTTTTTTATATTGCAGGTTGTTGCGTCGAACTTTTATAATATATTATTTGAAAGCCGAGACTTACGTTTGAATCATTAATTTGCACGAATTATAAGTAAATGAAGGGCGAAAGTAACTAAAGTTTCTTACTTATAGGCTTTTTCCATTTAAGACATGTCCTAAATACTATTAGGTTCCTTAATGTGTTCTAATTTCGTCGTTAAAGTACATTATATTCTTGGATTCCCAAATGCAAATTTCTTAATGATGTTGCATTAGGTAGTGTAGATTGTCCGTTCTTCGTCACTAGATCTTGATAACGACTGCATTATCAATTTTTTATATTGCAGATTGTTGGATCGAACTTTTATAATATATTATTGGAAAGCCGAGACTCACGTTTGAATCATTAATTTGCACGAATCAAAAGTAGATAGCAAATAATGTTTAAGGTTATTAATTAATTTGTGTTTGTTGATGTGGTCCTAATCAATTATGTGCGAGCATCAAATTTAATATGGGATTAGTGGAAAAATAAAATTTAAACAAGATTATGCAGGCATCTTTGTTTCAAATTCATCATCATGTAACCTAATTATTAATTTTAAAGATTTGAAATAATCAAAAATTTAAGGTTGGTTAAAAGTGTTGTTCAATTAGAGCATGTATTATTATGGACCATGAACTAATGACTTATGCATAGTACTTTTTATGATGCACGATAACGGTTTATAACTTTCTTTTGTGATAATGAAAGGTCGACATAAGAGTATTGGGTGCTGTCACGCAACATCATCGTCAATTTCACGTGGCACGACGCCAAGCTGATACCATACCCGTTGCGTCATCGTGCGAGTAATGACAGTGGCTTGCGTCAAATGAGAGTTTTTTTTCATCAATTTTTGTGTTGAATTTATGTTTTAATTGGGCATGGTAGGTCTTAAAAGAGGTGTTTTGACATGAGTGATTGATGTGTAAATAATAAGAGAAATGAAACAGGAAAATGATGAAGTGACATGACGTGACACCGTTTTTAAGTATTGACTTGAGTTTTAAACTTGAAATTACAAGTCACGACCTCTAGAATATCGTTAACTTGCACGAATCAAAAGTAGATAGCAAATCATGTTTAAGGTTATAAATTAATTTGTGTTTGTTGATGTGGTCCTAAATCCTAATCAATTATGTGCGAGCATCAAATCTAATCATTATAGAAAAATAAAATTTAAACAAGATTATGCAGGCATCTTTGTTTTGAAATTCATCATCATGATAACCTAATTATTAATTCTAAAGATTTGTGAAAATCAAAATTTTAAGGTAGGTTAAAAGTGTTGTTCAATTAGACCATGAACTAATGACTTATGCATAGTACTTTTAATGATGCACAATAATTGCTTATAAGTTTCTTTTGTGATAATGAAAGGTCGAATGCAGCCACGCAATACAAACGTTAATCTCACGAGGCACGACGTCAAACCGGCGCCACCATACCTTCTCTTGCGTCATCGTGTGAGTGATGCAGTGGCTTGTGCCAAATGGGAGTTTTTTGTTTTTCCTTTTTATTTTAGTCGGTTTTTGTGTTGAGTTTATGTTTTAATTGGGTATGGTGACTTTCAAAAGTATGACATAATATGCTTAAAGCTTGAAAAATGCGAAAATAGTTTGCCTAACACAACTACACAAGTTCTCAAATGCTTATTTCATTTTCCATTTTTCTTTGCTTGTTTGCTGTAGATATATGCGCCCGTTTTCGTTTCTCTCTTGTGGTATGTTGTGATGCATTGTCTCTTTGCCGGAGGTCTTTCTGAAAGCAGTCCCTCTATCCTCAGGTAGGGGAGTGACTGTCTATATCTCACCTCTCTCATACCTCGTTTCTGCGGGATTGGGTAATGTTGTTGTTGTTTGTTGTAGATTTGCAAGAAAATAACCACGTTTTTCAAATTAACATAACACGTCTGTTAGCGTTTTAAAGTAGCTGAACCCTGAAAATTATGAAAAATGAAATCAATAGGTACAATTAACAATAAAATTACTCTGTATTAAAGTTGAACTATCTCCTTTTAGATGCTACATCCACTCTTAACTCACATAAAAACTTCTACATACACATGTGGCATGTTAGTTCCACCAATCACTATCTATCACATTTTCTCTTTCTTTTTTTCACTACCACTATTTGTTTGACACATAAGTGTGAAATTTTTTTGTATAAAATGGGTGTGGATTTTATATTCCTCTTTCTTCAATGACTTAAGAAAACTACTAATTGTACATTTGTTTTGGTATGTGTTTTCATAAAAAAGAATATGTACGCATATATATTGCGTTTTGGCATAAAGTGGTGTTTTTGTCCCCTCTCCTAGTCCCCATGCCATAAGCATTTTTGTAACTCACTTGCGTGTCAATTAACACACTTTAGTAGTGTTGAAAAAAAAGTTCTTACATGGCCGATTTATCGTCGTCTAAGAGTTACTAGGCCATCAACTTTTTCGATTTTGTAAATCGGTCAACCATGGTCAACGGTGGTTAAAGACGATTAATGGTGGTCAAACTTGACGAAAACATGCAAATCTTGTCAGAAATATCTAAAACTCACCGTAAACTTGTTATAATCATTTATGGTAGCTGTTTATATCTATAACAATTTGTTGTTTTATAAATCTTGTCGGAAATACCAAAACATGTCGGAAATGTCAATCCGATTAATCTTTTCTAGATCGATTACAAGCAACAAGAGGGTCGATCACCTGATTACCGGTTCACGATATTTGCAACCTTGTACTTTACAATAAAAAGTTCTAACATGTTAATAAAAACATTTTTAGATTGGTCATTATTTTCCTTATCTTCTTGTCATCTAAAGAAATAAGATTAATGAACCAAACCATCAATTTCGATATTAATCTTTTTTGTTAAAAATCCAGGACATCTACGTAAGGTTTGTGCAATATTTTGTCATCTATTATTTGTGTGTCGCATAGAGATATTTAATACCATTGTATAAGTGAACCGAGTCGTGTCCACATATGTCAAGCTTAAGCTAAGCTGACGCTCGTTCGCTTTCATTTAAGCTTGACCTAAATACGGTAAACGGTACTACTTTTAAGTTTGTGCTTGACTCGAACTCGATCACACGTACAAGAATCTAACTTTTAACAAAACTCACTTGAAGTTGAATTTCATTTTTAATCTCAACCGGCTTGTATACAACACTAACACTCAGTTTTCAAGTTCTTTTAATAAAAAAAAGTAAAGAAATAATAAGTAAACATTTGGGATGAAACATCGTATTTCAAAATCAATCAAATCATCTTTCTTTTTTTCCAGTCATATTTTTTTTCATCCTTAAGTGATACTTGAAAACACAGTGCAAATAAGTTAATTATCAGTGCGCTTCTATAAAACGCACCTCAAAATCGATTCTCTCCTCGTCTAACTATCTCATTACCATATCGAGCAATCGGGTCAAGTCCAAAGAAACTACTACTATTTAGAGCCAAATTATTTCCCGGTAATCATTTTATACAAAACGTTACATTATAATCATGCAACTTTACATTTATTCATTTGTACCAATCTATTTATTTATAAATTTATTTTTATTATTATTATCTTTTATTATTTATTTGTTTCTAAATATTATACCATCACGGACCATGGCGACGGTGACAGCTGGCAGTTTGTTGTCCACGTCAGCACGTGGTTTGTTTAAACCGTTATCAGTTATGGTGAGTCCATCTTTTTGCCGGAATTTTGGCGCCAAAATACGCGCGTCGTCTTCAATCGCCACCGTCGAAACCACACCGGTATGGATTCTTATTTAACTGTGAAATAAGCAGTTTTGGATAAACTGCTTAATTTTATGATTATTTTACCTGCCGTGGTAGAGTAGCTTATTTATGCAGCTAATTTGTGTCATATAAGGTGTTTATAGAAGTTGTGGTGGAGGAGCTTATCTAAAATAGCTTATTTTGCTCATAACCTGGTGAGCATCGGTCAAAACCGAACCGAACCGAACCGAAAACCGACTTTGAGGAAAACATGAACCGAAAACTGAATAGATAGTTTAGACGTATTTTTTTTTGTTTTAACCCGAGCCAAACCGAGCAAAACCGAAACCGAAAAACTTAAATATACAAAGCCGAAAACCGAACCGAAAATATTTTATAAGCCATAATTTTCCGGCTTATTTTGAGACTTATATGAGTTTTATCATATTGTATTATATAAGCCCACAAGTCTCAAAATAAGCGAGAAATTTTGGGCTTATGTAATATAAGCCGAAAAACAAATAAGCTCATAAGCCACATATAAGCTTAAACAAAACCACCCCCGGTAATTATCTGCTTGTTTGGTTATACAACGGACTTACGCGGCATATATCTCTTTTAACTGGTGGGTTTGGGAGAAGGTTATTCAAGTGTTTCATTAATAAGTTATTTATTATAATTATAAGAGTTGAGCTTCTTAAATAAAGATATCTTTTAAAAATAAAGCTTTGTTTTTCACACAAAATACTTATGAAAGTTTTCTATAAGTAGAAGCTTAATAAGTCAAGCTGTGAAATGAGCTTTTAAATGACGCAGCGCTTCTAGTTACCTTAGATACCTTTCAAAATATAATAAATGAACACGCAGAAGAAAGAGAGTTTAATTTGATGTATTTATGTCATTTTACAATAATAAGCTTCGCGTCCAACTAATTCATCAAACACCTCTATGAAAATATAATTTTCAGCTTTCAAGTTATAATACAAGCTCCAGCTCCAACTCGAGCTAATTTCGCCAAACATAAATGTTACAAGTCATTTGGTGATGACTATTATTACAAGCAGTTTTGTAGCTTTATCTCTTTCATATGATGTCTACGTAACTTTAAAAATCACCTCACAGTGTAATGTTGCTTGACAATGTTGGATGGTTTATGAGATACGTTGATACATATATGAAACTAAGTGATGAGATTGAGAACAATAATAAGGGTCTTGATTTTGAATTTACGGCAAGCATTGTGCCACTTATCATAGTATTGTTTACTTTGTACACAGGGAACCGATTTCAATGAAAACGAGGCAAAGAAGAAAACACTAGCTTGCCCCATTTGTTATGACCCGTTAATGTGGAATGGCGATCCAGTTTTCTCAGTGTAAGTTATGATTTTTAGTTAGTTGACTTGATTATCTGTTTCTTTTCAACCGCTTGTATTTCTTACATGCGAAATTTAATGTTTTTTACTGCAGTGGAGTTTCGCTCTGGTCTATTTTAAATGTGGCATCTGTAAAAAAGTCTACAGTGGTAATGAAAATCATCTTGACTTAACAGTAACTAGTGGCTCCAAGAAATATGGCGAATATAGGCCTGCTTCTTCTGAGATTTTCAGGTAACTTTGGAATTTATTAAACATCCAGTTACGAGTAACTTTTTGGTGGGTATATTTAATGAAGGTAAATATGTCCAAGGAATGATATTGTCCTTGTATGACTGTTAACGGGATGTATTTGCTGATATAGTTTGCCTTAGTAATCATTCCTGTAGAGAGGGGCTGGAGAGACAGGCTTTTACAATATGGTGGTGGTTTCCGGGCACAGAAGGAAAAGAGAGGTAGGAGGTGATTATATGAATTTATGACTTAATATTTGGCAAATTTCACCGATTTAACTTATAAATGGGTTGACCTGGGTTATGGTTTATCGTTACTGGGTCAAATGGGCAAAATCAAGCATTAGCTTGAAAGGAAACGGGTTGAAGTCACCCAAATTGTTTTAATGCATATAACACCTTAGTTATTGTTATTACTATAATTAGATCATTATTGAACGGAAATGATTTTTGTAAATCTATTTGACACATTCTTTCATAAAAAAAATTGTTTTGAAGCAGTCTTTCGGCCATCTGACCCAGCCAACCCATTTTTTTACCACTTTTATCGGAAACATAAAACTATTGTATTGGTTTCTATGTGTGCTTTTGTTTTCAGAAGTTGACGTAACTACATATATGAAGTCAAAATAAATTTTAATCTATTGTTATTATGTTTTCTACAGTTTGAACTGATGAGAGATTATCTTAAGCCGGTCATCGGGGGAACCATTATTGATGCTAGTTGTGGTAGCGGGATGTTCACGAGGCTTTTTGCAAAAAGTGGACTATTCTCTCTTGTTGTTGCACTGGATTTTTCAGAAAGTATGTTAAAGCAGTCTTATGACTACATCAAACAGGAGGAAAGCATAGCTAAAGAGTATGTAGCCTGATTTCCTTGTATTACTATAAATTTCACTACCAACGTCTATAATGCAGATCGATTTTTATTATTCAAGTTGATTTCTGATGGGAACTGTGTATTTTTAGGAACTTGATTTTGGTTAGAGCTGATATTGCACGACTACCATTTGCTTCAAGTTCTATAGATGCTGTGCATGCTGGTGCAGCTCTTCATTGTTGGCCTTCACCATCTGCTGGCGTAAGTATTCAAGGTTAAAAATGCTTACAAGTTATAATGTCCTAAATTGTTTTACGAAGTAGAACTTGAAGAATGAAGTATCTCGCTACCTTTTTTGGTTTTGGCTCAAGTATTCTTTATATTCATTTTGACATAAATAGCTATGCGGTGTGGTGTAACAGGTAGCTGAAATAAGTCGAATTCTTCGACCTGGTGGAGTTTTTGTTGCCACCACTTACATAGTAGATGGCCTTTACTCATTTATCCCCTTTTTATCGCCTATACGCCAGGTATGCATTCACTTTAATACATGCTAAATCATTTTATACTAAGATTTATACTAAAATAGTAATAATATTGTTTTGGTAATCATAATCTATTGCATTAATTAATTTGAAAAAAAAATCAAGTCAACTGAGTCTGACCTGACCCGTGTTGAAAATATATCCATTACCCGGCCAACCCGTCTTGCAACCTTCTAATTATGAAAGAAGAGAGTAGAATGTGATAAGATTGCATTGTTTTGTACTTGTAGAATATCGGACAGTTTTCAGGGAGCCACATTTACCTATCTGAACGTGAACTAAGAGAGCTGTTCACAACTTGTGGACTGGTAGATTACACCTGTATTAGAAACAGACGATTTGTTATGATCTCTGCCCGAAAGCCAGAATGAATATGCTCGATTTGTTATGATCTCTGCCCAAAAGCCCGAATGAACATGCCCAAATTGCCTGATTAAATAACATTTTCGTGACGGTTGTATATCATCATGTTGTAGATGAATAATATTCACAAAAAATTGATTTATGTACGATGTAAGAAAACTCAGTTGTATATTTTAACTATTCGATGGATCTTATTTCCTTGTATCATGAATACCATTCGAACCAAACCAATCGGAATGATTTATAACCCAATGTGAGATACAATTCGAAAGTTGAAATGAGAGAATAGGAAATAAAAAACTGAACCGAAACCTCATTTTGACGCAAGTGGAATATGGTTGGAAACTCGTATAGGCCGGCCACATGGTTCAGAACACAACTTTCGACTCACTTACAGAACACAACTTTCGACTCACTTAGCGACTTTCTACTTTACTTGTGTGACCGTTAGAGTTAAAACATAACTAGATTTGACCCATTCATATTCAATTGGTACATAAACCACATCTGTTTTTTTACAGAAAATGTACACCAACTTAAACTTAACAAAAAATCACTTTAAAATCAAACCTTTTAGCCATAACTTGTCGAAAAAACGTACCAAAAACTGTGCTATGCATCCCAATTCTTTTCTGTACAACTGTTTATGCATTTCCTATAATTCAGGGATATGAATATTAAACTTGATATGATCATGGGCTCGAGCTATGTAATGAAATCAACTATATCTAAATCCGTCAAAAAAAGAAAAGCCATGGTGCACCCATGGTCTTTGTTTCAACGTCACGCCACCATATCTGCAAATAGTTAATGGTCTATAATAAACAATGTCTTTTCTATCACTTTCATCTCCACCCTCTACTCCATCTCATACTCATCTATCATCATCATCATAATTGGACCTGTTCTTTTGGATTTTGTTCTTCCTAAGTTTTCCTTCGGCTTCCACAAGAGCTTCATTGGCCCGCTCTCGGTTCTCTTGGGTAGTTTTCTACAAAAAGGAGTAGATGAGGCAACACAACGTAAAATGGAACCCGATTGAAAGATAAAAAAAAAAAGTTTCGCTTGAGCAATGATCTGGCGTTAGCTCGGTCCGTCGTGCATAGTTTCTGAACCTTTTCTGATGGGTTTGTAACGTAAACCGTGTTGGGTATATCCCGGACAAAACTGGTGGAGCAAAACGATGCTTAAGTACTGAACTCGAAGATCGGTCTAACGCTGTAAATGGCTTTTGTTCGTTGATTTTTCAGGGACGATTTCTGCAAAAAAGGATGTAGACACTATGTTAATACAAAATTTCATAAACGAATGCCAGTTGGATAGAATATATCAGGTGGCTACGATTTTGAAAATAGGCCATAAAGGGTTTTTAGTTTAGGGGTCTGGTTATGTTGACCCTTCATATAGTGTTTTGTCATCTATTAAAAAACTAGTCTCCAGATAAACCAAAAAAAATGAAGCCCAAACATAAAAAAGTATCATTGTTAAATTAGGCCCATTTTGAATATTGCATAGTTATTTTACGATATCTTTACAATAACTAATGTGTTGATAATATTCACGCACATAAATATACCACACTAGTCTCAATCGAGAGACCTAAACCCACAACCTCTTGGTTGATGAGTCACTCACATACCCCTAAATTTAAGGCCCTTTGGTTACACAAATAATTTAAATTCTGAATTATGAATAAAATGCTTTAAGGTGGTTTTATGTATTAAAAATTTTCAACCGTTTTCTTTTTAGCCAAAAAATTTCGATATGACACATTTAAGATTGGAACACAGTAAATGGGTCAAATCTGTCACCTCTGCCT
>BQNB010211268.1:0-10212 GCA_026074375.1 Tanacetum coccineum
ATGAAAAAGATCATGATAAGTACTGATCTAAGTTTAAAGAATCATGATTCCTCCATAAAAAGGTTAGAGCAAAAAGTAAATCACCTCCCTCAGTTGATCTCTACATACAACCCTAAACACTTTGATGCCTAAAACTGATACATTTGGTGAAAAAGTAAAAGGGCGCATCCTTAAGGAGAATAAGGAACCAACTACAACTCATGATAAACCAAAACAACAATTACAAAAAGTGGTTTCTCATAAAATCAAAGAATTAACCGCACACTACTCCACTACCCTTCAAAATAAACTTCCTCCGAAAGAAACCGATCCTGGAAGTTTCATCCTTTCTTGTATTATCGAAAACCACTCCATGAGTAATGCTTTGACTGATCTAGGAGCAAGTATCAGCGTCATGCCCTACTCCTTATTCAAAATATTAGAACTTGGAGGTTTGAAACCAATTAAAATGACTATCGAAATGGCTGATAGATCTATGCAATCTCCAAAAGGGATAAAAGAAAATGTACCAGTGAAAATTAGTAATTTCGTGTTTCCCATTGATTTCGTCGTTCTCGACATCATGGAAGATGAAAATGTCCCGATTAACCTAGGCAGGCCCATGTTGGCAACTGCTCATGCAAAGATTGATGTTTACGGTAAAAAGATCTCTCTAGGAGTTGGAAATGACCAAGTAGTTTTAATATCAATAAAAAAGAATTTGCAACATCTATTTCTCCTATTTGCGTTATAAACGAATTAGATAAAACCCAAGAATTAGATGATTTAGTCATGAATAACAAAAAGGTAGGGGACTTTGAAAATTACTTATCACCCGAATACGGAAGCCAAGATATAATTTCGCTTTTACCATCAGAATCAACGGAAGTCAAGGAAGATTTTAGTATGATTCTCTTTGATCCTAATAAAAGAAAGAGCATAGGATTGGAAGAATTTGTTGATATAGACGACATATGGGATGATCTAGATCCAGGGATTCTAACCAACAAAAAAGCTAAAACAGAATTTTTAAAAAGCGGTGGTAGAATCCATTTACCCAGCCCTGATAATTTACAACTCTCTTGCAAAATAGGGTTTGTTAATTTTAACCCCTATTTCGAACCACAAACCCCTTTCAACATAATGTACAAAAAGCCTATAACACCATTATGAATCATGAACTATTGTATTCAGGAATTAACATGGTGGGACTTGCTAAAAATTTACATGTTTCATTGGAAACCACCAATTGTTAGTTGATTTCATCATTCTTGAAAACATTAGTGAATTTGTGGAAAAGGGATTATCTGAAGTTCTGTTTGGACACCCTTTCAAAGAACAAATAGGACTAGTTGAAGACCGGGGTAAAGGAACACTTTGGTTTAAAATCAATGATGATAAAATAATATTTCATATGCCACGTGCCGAAAAAGCCTTTAGAAAACTAACGGTAAAACAACAAAACTTAATGGGACCTCTGTTAAAAGTCAGTGACGAAGATAAGAAAAGAGGAATCCATAAGACTGAAAAAAAGATTAAAGGATTCTACAGAGGTTGCCTTAGTTTAGGAAATGAGTACAAATTTGACCAGGATGTTATAGATTGGATTCAGGGATGTATTGATGAAGGGATGACGTAGAATGGTAATGAGTCTAACTTAAAGACTCGTTAATAAACAAAAGTGCTTGTTGGGAGACAACCCGTCCTTTATTAAATGTAATTTCCTTTTTGCATTAGTTGGTTTGCATGTTTCTTACTTTGTTTTACAGAATCCAGAAGTTGGGAGGCAATTATCAAGACCGGCTCGACTCATAATCATGTGGTAACCTTGTTGAATCTGCAGCAGTTACGGCGTAACAAATTTAGTTTACACCGTAACCACTGTAGTTACGACGTAATCCATTTCACGATTATGCCGTAACGCCTTAAAACTTAAAAATTTTACCACTTGATTACGACATAACCACCGGAGTTACGCCGTAACCTCCCTCTGAAATCTTAAATATTTAAGTTTTAAACATGTCTAAACCTTGTATACGTAAATGGACTTTGTAGGTATGTTCTCTGGAAGCCTTCACGAGACTAAACTCGTCCACTTGGGCCACCAAGTGGTTTAAAAGGCTTGTTGCATATGCTAAATGCAACCGTGATTCCTACGAAAGTGAGTCAGGTTTGTATTTCCTCTACACTTCATAATTCTTGTAGAACGATTTTATGCTTTGGTTTGTTTTTGTGATCACAGGGGATAAAGAGCTTGCGGAAAGACACAGGTAATCTAAAAGATTTCCGCCAAATTTCAAATCTCGAAGCAATGCTCAGGGAGTTTCTTGTCTTAATTCTACTCTTTTCTTTTTATTTTATTTCCTTAATGTACAATAGGGACATTGTACAAATCAAGTGGGGGGATGGGAGTAGAATTAATACTTGACGTATGTTTTGCCTTTGATTTTCTAGTTTTCTTTGAAAATTATGCCAATTTTAAAATTTTTGACAAATTTTTCTTAAATAACTAGAATTAATCTTTGCCGAATGCACATTACCCTTTATTATTACTTGGTGAGATTTAAGCCTAATATTTTTGTTTTTCCAATCCATATTACTCAAAAAATCCACAAAATATTTGAGTTTGTGTCGGTAGTATTGTAGACTTTAGAACTTGGCTTGTACATCATTTCGAGACCTAATTGATTAGCAGGAATAGATAGTTCAAGAAGGCAACACTTAGGAAATCACCCAAATAACCTACATGTGTGTGTTTATCGACTTGTTATACTGACTTGTCGACAATATAAAGAGATAAAGGAAAGAACGATCAAACCAAGACACCAAGATTTATAGTGGTTCGGCTACAAAGCTCTTCTTCGCCCTACTCTAGTCCCCGAGTATCCTACTCGAGATTTCCCTATGTCAACAAGCTCCCTTCAGGCAGAGAAAATTGTTTACACATCGCTTATATTATTTTCCGACACTAAGCTAAATGTCGAGTCCTAATCTTAGCTAGAACCAATCTACCACTTCACAAGTACTACACAATCACAAGATCTACACTATCGGATTTACACACTATCCGACTTACACAATCACACAAGATAATCAAAATAGAGTTTTGAATCTTAGAAGAAGAGAGGAGAAATCACTAATCTATAACACTTTGTTTTTTGGTGAAGACGAGTGTTCTTCTCTTGCACTTGATAGAAGAAGGACGAAGATAGAAGATGAGATTTGATCACTTGAAACAAGATTAAACTATGTTAGTGATCAAGATATTTAGTGAGAGAAAGAAGGTTTTTAGAGAGAGAAAGGTGACTGAGAAATTCTTGCGAAGAGGTATGTTTTTCTGCTAAGAATAGTGCAGTATTTATAGCCAGAAAAATCCAATGGTCAGCTGATGGCGGTCCCGGCGATCCCAGATATATCTGGGGGCCGCCTAGCCACTTAGGGGGCCGCCCCTAGACTGACGCTCTGATTTTTATCCTTTTGTAGGGAAGGTTTATCCTGGTATGTTTGTTTATGTTTTGGGGGAAAAACTGAATTCAAAATTTATGTTTTTAAATAAAACATTGTTTTTATTTAACAAAACTATTTTGTGTAATTTTGTAAAAATATAGTTTTGTAGAAATATGATGGATTAAGAAGGAAAAATTATTTTCTTGATCACTAATTAAGTTTAATGATTAGTTTATCCATACCTTAAGTGATTTATGTCGAAATGGAAGTCTACGATTAATAACATGTAAACTTTTATTTTTATCGTGGATGTTTTTACATTTTGTCATCTTCAAAACGTAGAGGAGTCAAAAAATATAAATAACGTTTTTAAGCATTATCTGTATTAACAGATAGGTTAGGACTTGGTTCATCCATCTATCTTTTTATTCAATCGAGTTGTAAGGGAAGTCTTGTATTCGTTGGATCAAGCCTAGATCATTAAGGATCTAGTTGGGGTTTGGTAAACTTCCAAGGGTAAGTTCTTAGTATTCCTAGTTGATCTAAGTGATCCTAAAGGTTAATTCGAATCACGGGTTCTTTGGGGTGGATTTCGAGGGCGAAATACTGATAACATCAAATATTTAATACTTTTTAGTGGCAAAATATCCCCTATATTACCTACAAATGTTTCACTAATACTCGAAAACGAGATATTTTCTATCATTTTGTAGTTTTCAGGTGAAATGCAAGAAAATGACAAGAAACAAGGGAAAAAGGGCTTAAAGTGTAATTATCTAAAGAATGTTACGGCGTAACACCAAAAATGGTTACACCGTAACATATATTAAGCAAGTACGAAGATCAAGGACAACTTTACGGCGTGTCACCATATCTAGTTAAGCCGTGAACATG
Organism: Tanacetum coccineum; assembly: GCA_026074375.1. NCBI lineage: Eukaryota > Viridiplantae > Streptophyta > Magnoliopsida > Asterales > Asteraceae > Tanacetum > Tanacetum coccineum. Next base: position 4,321 of record BQNB010211268.1, read on the forward strand.
TATTATGGAAGAAATTCTTGTGCCAAGATAGTAGTTACTACGTAACCAAAGACTATACACACACAAAAAACCACAACACAAACTTTACCCCTTATGGTTACGCCGTAACCATGAAGATCCACAAATATGGAATGAAGATCACGTACGTATGGAAATTATTTGAAGGTTACGGCGTAACGCAATATCTGGTTACGCCGCAACAATTGCTTATTTATGGAATGCCGTGTAAGAAGGTTACGGCGTAACACTTTTATCAGTTACGCCGTAACAGGTTCGATACTTATAAATAGAGGCCTCATTCAAGCTATTCCGACATCACTTCCTCCACAGCCAATTGGAGAGGCGACAAAGGCTTCCAACCTTCAAAGAATTCCACCTGGAGTCCAAGGGAGATCACACTTTATTTACTTTTTGTATTTAATCGTTCAAATACGAATACTGTAAGAATTATGAGCTTTCAATCTATGATTACTTCTATTTCTTGCTGTGTTTCCGTTACCATGAGCGGCTAAGCACTTAAAGTGCTGGCCTAGTTATGTAGTTACTATTGTTATGATGTTTGTTTCCTGTTAGATTATGGTTTCGTTAGATATTCCTTGACTATCGTGTAACCCTGGGTTTTGGTAGTACGGGTGGTTTGGACCTTGCTTGCCCCATTATTAGATTATCATGTCAATATGGGATCCATCGGGTACTAGGGAGGATCTATGACTCCATCCCTAGTGTAGGAACTAACCGGTCTCCGCACTTATCACTCAATATACTTAAAAAGCACAGGAACTCTTTCAGAGGGGGTTAATAATCTGTATAGGTTATTAGATAAGTTTTGGGAATAGTTAGGATTAATCACTGCAACCTAGATATCCTACCTCCTATACGATTTAGACTGAGTCGGAATCGCTGGAAGTATAGGATAGACTAAATATACCTGTTCAAGTCTATCGACCTTAGAATCCACTAATGAAACCATAGTTTAATAGTACGTAGGAAAACGTTTTCATAACAGTAGTAATGAAGTAACTAGGTTAGCACGTTTTTTCTCCTGATATCTCCAACTCTTTTAATTTTTAGTAATTAATTTTATTGTTATTTATTTCAAATTAATCCAAAAACCATTTTTAAAACGTGACATTTCAAATTAAAACTAATTACAACTTAGCTCTTGGGACGACCTCGGATTTACCATTCTATACTACCCATGATCGGGTTCTCTGCCTGTTAGTGCGTTGTCAGGTAGATCGAGTTTTATAAATTTAAAACTTGATAAATTAATATTTAAAATAAAATACGCATCAAATACCGTAGGTGGTAACTCTTTTTTGTCAACGCTGATCTTTGTGCATATCAGTGGAGTTAATTGTAATATGGTTTATAGTCCACTATAAGGATTATACTAATGTAGTATCAGAGTCGTGGATTTGTAACTGGACGTACAAAAGGACTAAACCCCCTTCCTGAACCAATATATATCATGGTGTCTTTCTCTTTCTCTCTCTATCTCTATCTACTTATTGATTCTTTTCTAAGTAGATCATTACACCACTCGGCTCTTTTGAGACTTAAAGTTTTATAAACTTCGAAGAAGTTAAGAAAACCGTATTCCCACCTCTACGGTTCTACAATTTGTATCATAGTAGTTTACTTAAATTTTCAAGCGTTAAAGCCTTCTCGAAAAGTCGTTTTAAATTGAAAACTTCTTTTTTAAAAATTCGAAATCCTAACTCCGGTTTTTGAAAAAGTTGAGTAAAGATTCATGGCCCAAGAGAACTATGTTGAGGGGTGTTCTATGAAAAGACCACATTTGCTAGAACCTAATGGGGATTGCTTTTGAAAAGCCCGCTTTGAGACTTATGTTAAGTCCAAAGATATTGACTTTTGGCAAGTCATTCAAAACGACATTTTCTACTATGAAGTTAAAGACTTAAAAACTAAGTTGATGAAGGAAACACCGTATGAACTTCTTGAAGATAATCAAAATAAGAAGCTTGGCAAGAACAATGAAGCCAAGATGACTCTTTACAATGCTCTACCCCGAAAAGAGTATGAAAGAGCTTCATGTGTAAAACCGCCAAGGAGGTTTGGCATACACTCATCATCACTCACCAAAGCCATTTACAAGTCAATAATTGTAAGATTGATATTCTCACTCAAGAATATGAGAAGTTTTCAATCTCAAATGAAGAAACTATTGATAGCGTCTTCACACAATTCAACACTATTGTGACTAGTCTAAAATCTTTAGATCCGCACTACTCTAGCAAGAATCACGTAAGAAAGTTTCTTCATGCTTTTCCATTAAAATGGAGAGCCAAAGTGACGGCCATTGAAGAAGCCAAAGACATGGCTACTCTTCCTCTTGACGAGCTAATTGGCAACCTTAAGGTTTATGAAATGGTATTGGATAATTGATAACGCCTAAATTATACATGTTTTTGGCGGCGTTATTTGCATTTATTTGATCATTTCTCGTGAACTAGTCAACCGGAGCCGGAAAACTGAAGAATACTATTGAATGGCAATCTAACCATCTGTGGCGGGAAAGCCCATAGTATATCTATGAAGAATGTGAAGACCAATTGGGCCCTCACCTCAATTCTCTACAAGCCCATTTGTGTGCAATTGACAAAGACTGTGAAGACTTTGAAGGCCCAATCCTAGCCCAGTTACAGCCAATCTCAGCCATTGTACACACAAAACCCACTTCATAACCTTATTGGGCCTTAAAAAGCCCAATAACATAAGCCTAAACCTTATTGGGCCCAGACACACTCAATTGGGGCCTAATACAGCCCAAGGCCCAACAAATGCCCACAATTTTTTTATAAAAAAAAACCTTTTAGGGCTATAATCTGCAATTTAAAAGTTGTTTTATAAAAGAAAAATGGTGAAATAAAGAGAGGGACTAAAACTGCCAAATGGCAATTCTCTTTTTATAAATAAAACACAAGGGCTGTTTTGCAATTTCCCAAACCTCCTTTTAATCTTTTAGTTATAAAAACGCAGGGACCAATAGTGTCACTTTCCAAACTCGTTTATAACTGTTCAAGGGCTCGAAATAAAATGAAAAGAGAAAGAAAGATGGGGGGGCACTCTTGCCTCTTCCCCATTCTTTTCTTTTAAACCTGCGTACCACCCCTGTACCTCAACCCCTTACCCGCCAAAACCCAAACCTCCCTTTCCCACGGTTTCATCCCAAACCACCTCCCTAGTACATCTCCCAGCTCACCCCTCACCATTTCCCACAACCCAATACCCCTATAACCCTTTCCAGTTCAACATACACAAAAACCCGCACCCCCATCAATGGCTGAGATGAAGAGAAGCCAATGGAGGGCTAGGATTGCTTGGGAAGCATCACACACTCACAACAAGCTCGTCCCAAGTCATTTGAGAGGCTATAAAAGAAAAGAAGAACAAGCCGAAACAAGAATCCCTGTTTTTTACTTTCTTAGTTTAAAATTTAATTAAGTTTGCTTTAAAATTGTTGTACTCAGTTTATTTTTTAAGTTTTTGTTGTAATACTTTCAGTTTTAATAAAAGTTAAGAGTGTTTGTGAAATTGCTATTGTCGAAATTCGAAATATAATTTAAGCTGTTTAATTCTGTTTAAATTGTTTAAATATGTGTTAAAAGTTATTAAAATCAACTTGTAATCAATTATCTCTGCCCTCTTTTACCAAAAATCAGTTAAAACTCCTTTTTTATATAAATAAGGGGGTGTTTGGTTTAGACCCCAAAATGGGTCATATGGGATTTGCCATGGGTTATAACCACTCAGCCAACTTTGGCTGAGTGTGTAGGGTTTATTAGACCATTTTAATCATAATCTTTAGTGTAAAAATAAGTTTTTAAGGCTTTTTGCTTTCTGTCAAAGTTTTATAAGCCACAAAGTGTGCTAAACCACTTAAGCTGTGTAGACAGCTTAAGCACACCCTTGGTGTGCCTATTTAGTCATAAACTAGCTCTTTTTCAAAAGCCCTTTTGTCCTGTCATTGTATGTACCTATATAGCAAGTGTGTATGTATGCATGATTCTTGAATCCCCCATATTTACGCCCAATTTATCTTCACTCTCTAGTTAGCAGTTTTAATTAAGCTTTAAAGCTCTCATACTTTGAAAATAAGCTCATTTGCCTCATTTGTTAATCTGTTTGTGCTTGGTTTTGGCTAAAAAGCTCTTGAGTGCTTATTGTCATAAGCTAAAAGCCCTTAAGCTCATGTTGCATTTCCCACTGGTGCTGTGCACATATTCAGCTCCCTTATTTAGCTTATTTTGTATTGAGCTCCTAGATAATTTTTAGCTTTTATTTATAGCCTTAGTAATGATCTTTAAATCCCCAAGTTTTCTTAGCTTAACTCACCCTTTAGCTTAGCTTATTTAGGCTTTAGTTCCCTTTTTTCTGTTTTTTTATATTAATTGTCATTTTAGCTTGTAGCTTTTTCAGCTTATTTTAGGTCTTATTCTAGGGTCCCTTAGCTTATTTTAAGAATCCCTTAGCTGAATATCTATTGCCCCTAGTTCCTAGCTTATTTGTTGGCTTAAATCCCAAAAAGAAAGAAAATTAAGCTCATAAGCTTAATAAGCTTCTGCAGCCCCAAAAAGCTCACTTTTCTAGCTTATTAAGTTAGATTCAGCACTTGTCCCTTTTGTAGAAAATGATAAGCTCAAGCCCCTTAACAACTTTGCTTTTATAGCTTTTTGATAATAAGCTGTTTGGACTTGCTTTGTAATCGGGGTCCAACTCAGGGACTGTTTGTGTAATTTTGTCTTTTATAGTTATAATTGTTAGTCCCCCTTGTCAGTTTGTTGTTTCCCCTTTAGTCTTGTGTCCTTTCATGTTATGCCAATATAGTTAACTTTTGTTAGTTTATTTAATTTAATTAATATAAATTAGGTTTAGATTTAATTAGTTTAATTACTTTTTATTTAAACAGTAACTTTTGGGCATTTTTATATTTTTAGAATTGTTAACTTTTTCTTTATTTAATTTTATTTTTTCAGAATTTTTATAACTTTTATTTTTTGTCTTTTTCTATTTTCTTAGTTTTAATTAGTTATTAATCTTTATAAATTCATAAAAAATCAGAAAATTAATAAAAAAATATTTTTCTTTTTTATAAAATTTTCTTTTGTCATTTAGTGTCTAGGAAAAATATAAAATTTAGTGTAGGCTTAATTTTTCTTAAATTTCAGTCTTAGACCCGTTTTACCGGGTGCGTTTTACCGTTTCTTTTCGTTTTACATTCAAACGACCTCCGTTTTAGTTCTAGTTTTCTTTATTTTTCAAATTAAGTTAATTAGAATTTAATTTTGATTTTTAATTTAATTTAGCATTTATTTTCTTAATTTTTAGTATTTAGGTTTCCCGATACCTGATTCTGTTCCCCGTATTTAATTTAGATTTAATTTTAGGATTTCCCAATAATTAATTATGCTTCCCGTAGTTTAAGTTCTATCCATATTAACTAATTTTTGTTTCCCGTAGTTTTTAAGATCCCCATTTCCTATACTTGTTTCCCGTAGATTAAATTAGGTTTTATTTAATTAATTTTAATTATATCAGTGTTTCCATCATATATTCTCCATCATTCAATTTCTCATCAAACCAGGATAACTTTCAATTGCAGCCTCGTTGGGACATACGACCCGGGAATATCTCTTCCGGAATCTTTTTATTATTGATTCTTATATATTTAATCTCTTTGTGTAGATTTTGACCTTTTGCCTTGGTTAAGGGCATTTGGTTGAGACTTGCATTTGAGTTGTTTTATATATATATACTATCCCACGAATCAGAAACTGATGGAACAATACTCTGTTGATTAGAATAATTAAGCTTTGAGCCAGAGCTGGCAGCTTCGATGAAAGCAGAATGAGTGGGAGCAGCAGCAGC